>JAYMTF010000432.1:0-36614 GCA_036897485.1 Pelargonium nanum | reverse complement strand
ATTATGTAACACTACTTACAGCTAAACCGGATCGGATTCTCTCAGCATTCTCATCAGTGAGCTTGTCAATCTTTTCGCTGTCGGTTTCTGATGCACCAATTGCATATCTGCTGAGGTAAAAGGGTATGACCTCTTGTCTCACTTGTTCAGGAATCTTGGACAACCTTCTTGTTTCTCTGTTCATGATCACCCATGTACTGCACAATCACATAATGTTATGATCACTATTTGGTCAAATTAATGATGTTTCATAAACAAAAAACCAATGTACCTTGTAGCTCTTGTTATGATCTCTTTTGTGTGATAGTCTCTGATAATCCAGTCCCTGCGCATCCCATTCTTTCCAGCTGCATCAACCCAAGTATCAATCTCAACTACATCTCCCCTGAAAAGTGAACATTTTCAATAAAGATCTATATATTCTGATGTTTGTAGCTTGGTTTCTTGACATGTTTATATGTATATACCAGGAGCTGTATCTTTGTACTTGAACATGGATGCGAGTGACAACCCAGATGAGTCTGCGAAGGCTCATTTCGCGAGTGGCGCCAAACCCGTCTCCAGCAAGGCCTGAGCTTGTCACATGATTCAGAGCTGTTTCCTAGACAAGGTCATTGAGCACGAAATGATCATTCTTGTTTGTAGGACAAATTTGAAAATTATAAGGAGAACCAACCTGAAGTAGATTCATAAGTGTCTCCATGGTTGCTGTCTTGTCTGGTCCAATTTCATAGGACCTAATAATGAAGGTCTGCCTGTACACAAAATGTTCCTCCACAAACCTCCCAACCAAGTGTGCATGAAGAGGTGTATAATCAACACCATTGTTGTTCTTGTTAAGAGACTCAACAACATGATCAATTTCAGTGATCTTTTTGCCATTGATAATGTGCAACCCCCTATAAGAATTACCAGTACCAACACCTCCATGATCACTTGCCATAACTCTCATTTTTCTGTAACTTCTCAAGCTCACCAATCTGACATTTCTACTTGCAGCTGCCATTGATGGTGTTCTTGTTGATGAAAGATGATACATATTGATTTGTTATGGCAATGTTGCTAAGACACAAGAAAATTTATGAGTTGGAATAGAAGGCAAGAGTGTAGCTTCTTGTTTTGCTGATGACACAAATTTTTAAGTTTCAACTTTTGTTGTAACAACTTGTTTACAGAGAATTATGAACAAAATTAAATTAGAGGAAATAAGATCTTTCTGCTCAACCACTAAGTAAGTTGGAGGAGAAATGGAGGCTCTCAAATGTCATCAAAACTCAGTTGTTTTTGTCTGCAATGACTAATTTGTATGGTTCTTGTGAATAAAATTGGTATATTTTGACCAGTTACATGTACACATGACATGGTGCCAATTATATAAGTAGTGAGCTACATTGAGGAAAATGCCTCAAAAGCAATGGAGTGGTTCAGATTTGGATCATTTTCTTAATCCTAATATCTACTTTAGAATCAGATATCAATAGATTAGCTAGGGTAAATAGTACTATAGGTATAAGAAAAAAAAATACTCTAAAAGAGATATTAGGGATGGTACTTAATGAGGATAATCAATCTCACTATTTGTAGTGACATCACTAAAAACCAGAGATCTAGTTCTTGAGGTTTTAGTGAAGAGGGTCTTGAAGTGCTGAGTAATAAGGTTTATGATCCCTCTTCCCTCTCACACCTACCCACCACTGGGCTTGCAAAGCTCCATGACAAAATTCATGTTTCTTCTACACTTTGTGCTAAGATGGAAAATTTTACTATTTTTGTTTCCCACATGCAACAACTAGAGGTGTTTATGGGCCGGTTACCCGCCCGTTTATAAAAATAGGCAACTCAACCCGTTCATTGCGGGTTGGAATTTTGCAACTCATGAGTAGTGTATTTTTGAACGGGGTATGAGTTGTGAGTTGCAAAAGGTTTGGCGGGATACGCGCAATCAGCCCAATACATGTAAGTCTTGGTCCAAATTCGAGTTAAACCATCAAAATTTAATTAAAAATTGAATGAATTTGCATTTTTCTATTAAATTTAAAAAAAATACAAATCATAAGAGTTAAGTACTACAATGCGAGAGAAGCGATTTTTGCAATCCAGACTAGAGGGGAGGGTGACACCAGTGCCTTTGGTTTGATTATCGCTGATATAGGCAATTTAACTGCCCAGTTTAGTTCGATTACTTTTTGTTTTATTTTCCGGTCTGCGAACCGAGTTGCTGATGCTTTAGCTAGGTCCTCGGAGTATTCATTAGATATGTTTGCCTGGGAGAGACAGTCTTATCCCGAGACTATTTCTACTTTGTTACTGTCGAATTTGACTGATTAATAAAAGACATTTTGAGTTCCCTTAAAAAAAAGTCCTGCAAACTCACCGTGCTAAAATAGGGGTTATAAAAACTAACTCATGGTCAAAACAAATCATTAAAAATGAATTACTTAATATAGAAAAGTAGGTTAGTGAATTGATCAAAACTTAATACTGTCTCTTAAAATATTAATTAGTTGAACGAATGGATTACTCGTGAATTGGACTGAATGAACTCATGACCCACACATTGGACAATGTGAATACGATTTGAATTAACATATTTGCGAGTTATCAGTTTCTTCGGAATACCCCTACCCATAACCCAATCATTGAATCATGGACTTCATGTGCCAAATTTGTTCTTCATTTAACAAATTTTGCTTAAACTCTTTGGTCAAGTTTCATTGAAAGAGGTCAAAAAATTATTGGGTCTTAAAAATATTTGGTCAAGTTTCATTTAAGCAAATAATAATCTTCCCCCTCTTTTTATTAAAACAAATAAATGTCTCCAATTAATGTTTACCAAATAGCTTTACAGATTTTGACCTTGTGCCAATCTGCCCCATACAAAGAGTGCTGCCTAAACACCCACCGGGTTAGCATGAATCTGAATTAATTAACATAATCTCCTTTTCTAAGTATATCCGTCCAATAAAATATTTGAAAATTGAGAAATAAAAAAACGATACAAACCACTTGTCACCGACCATGCACATAAGAAAAGGAACACGTGGCTTGTTCGCAACCATCGATAGGGCCCTATACTCCTCTCCTTATGCCACGTGTCGCAATCCCTCCTCGTATAAATCAAAACAAACCAGTTTCTCTCTGAGGAACAAACCTTCTTCTTCTTCTTAATTCTTGTCGCTCTGCGTTTTGCTCAAGAAGATGGGCCGTTTTTGGACTCTGCTCACTCATGTTCACTCACTATCTGGGTAATTTTATTAATTAATCTTTTCAATTACTCTGTTTTTTTTTTTGTGCTTCATCGTCTCTCTGATTTACTTTCTTTTTTGTTAATCAGGCCTGCGGTGATGTTGCTGTATCCTCTGTAAGTTTCTTCAATCTTTTTCTTGAAATTAATCCTCTGTTTTGTTCATGTTATTGATAATTGATATGTGTATTAGGTATGCGTCAGTGATGGCTATAGAGAGCGAATCGAAAGAAGACGATCAACAGTGGCTTGCGTATTGGATCTTGTATTCGTTTCTGACATTAATGGAGATGCTTCTCCAACCTCTGTTACAGTGGATACCAATCTGGTATGATGTCAAGCTCATTTTTGTGGCGTGGCTGGTTTTGCCTCAGTTTCAAGGTGCTGCTTTTATTTACGATAGGTTTGTGAAAGAGAAACTGATCAACCGATACAGATCAGTATCAGCTGATTCTAATAATAAAAGCAAGAAAAAGTTTGGGGATTTCATTTCCCAAAAGAAGGTAATTACAATTACTACTTATCATTGATTTAATTGGCTTTGTTTTTAGTTTTGAAATTGGTGAGTAACATGGTGTGATTTGGATTGAAGGTAGAGCATGAATGAGAATATTGACAAGACTCATGCATGAAGTTGGTTCTGTCGATCTTGATCTTCAGGAGTTTGAGTCTCGATTGGTACGCTTGCTTATCAGTTGTAGTTCAGTTACTCTTTAACAAATACCATATGGTTTTGTTGACAAATTAGTTAATGACATAATGTATTATACAGTGGAGTGGTTGTGATTTGTGATTTGGTGAATGTAATCTATATGGGAAAGCTTGACTTGTTATGTTATGGAAGCTTGTGTGTTTGTTTGGGTTTTTGTGGTGAGTTAATAGGTGATGAGGTTGACATGCAATTTATGATTCAACATTACACATATATATATATATTAAAGCTATAAATTATAAGCAGCCAACCAGAAAGGTGCAGGTAGGTTGGCTTTTTAGCCCAAAGAAGATGATCATCTACAACTCAAATACCTGCTGTTTTAAATATGAATGGGCACTAAAAAAGAAAGAGTAAATGGGTGTGGTACATACTCTGCATCAGCAGATTCAGCTCCAGCACCAACATAGTTGACAGCTACGTTTAACAGCAACGGCTAAAGGGAGGGCAAGCTCGTAAATTCACTGTCTACTTCAACCCAATGTAACGGATACTACATTTATTGAGTTTTGGGTTAGCAGAAAAACAGAAAGTTACAACTTGTTCAAGAGGTAAATACCCAAGACTACAAAAGTTTTAAACTCGTCCAGAATAAAACGTGGCAAATATCCAATTGTACAATTACATAAAGGACATTTCCTCAACACATGATCGATTCAAATTTCTAGTTGTTGGGGACGTACACGCCCATGCCAAGAAAATGGGCCGCACACTCTGATGAGGGTCCAATGTGCCGATCGCAAAGAAAGAGAGCTTCAAAAAGAGCAAGAGAGTAGAGAGATATACAAGACAGTAAGTATAAATAAGACAAGACAAATAAAATAATGGTAAACACAAGAGGGCCCAAGTCAAAATCTAACCTATTTTCCACAATGATTTAGTTGGACGAGCCCTTTTACTCCTAATTTGATTTGAGTAGGCATAGGAATATAGAGTACTAGTGTTTGAAATATAGAGAGTATAGTATAGTGCTTGGTGTTGAGTATGGTTTTGCAAGTTGCAATGTCAACTAACAAGTCATGTTGTCCTAATCCTAACCCTAATCCTAAACATAGGTTGGTTAGCTTTTACTTCGAGCTAATGGGCTGAAAGCCTTTTTATAATCCACAGGCCCATAACCACAACATTAAGTATACCGGGCCGACAGGCCCAAACTAATCCTTACAATAACAAATCCGATGGCATATGTTCGTAAATTTAAAATGAACACAAGGATAAGACAGACTATTTGCAAACAAATATTACTTTCCCAAGATAATTATCCTCTTTTTCTTTTCTTTTCTTTGTGTAACGAACCTCTTTTTCATTTTTACATAAAAAATAATTAGTTCCTTATGATTAATTTTTCTTCAAACGGCTTATTGAACTCACTCAAATTGTCATGTGCATTTTATTTTATACACAGTAAATTTTTATGTTCTTATGAATTTCAATGCATAATTATTAGAGATGAAAACAAATATATTTAGTCAATGAATTATCTCATATCGAACATGCCCATTATTTTATTGTTTTATGGTAAAGTTGCAAGAAATTTGTAGCAATCATGTTCCAAATTTGTAAGAAAAATGTAGTAAAATTGTAGCAAAATTCTTGCATCAAATATGTAGTAAACTTATGGGATATTTATAAGCAATTTGTAGCAAATCTTGTTGAAGTGGTGATATATCCCACATCGGATAAATATAAAGTTAAGTGACTACATATAATGGTGCAAGTGAAACTTTACTAATAAGGTTGACATTTTAGTAGTGGAAGCTTAAACTATTATATTGTAGCCCAATTATGAAATTTAACATGGTATCAGAGCTGATTTCGATCCAGATCTGGGCCCTGCCCCTGATTGTGCACGTGACGAGCTCACCGATAAAATGAAAAATGTGACCACACTTCAACAAATCTTGTTGGGAACTTGTGAGAAATTTCTTGTAACTAACATGTAGGTAAAGCTTGTTACAAACTTATAGCTAATTTGTAGAATATTTGAAATACATATCTTGTATATAAATATTGTTGCAAACTTGTAAATAATTTGTAGAAAATTTCTTGAAGCAAAAGTTGTAGTAACCTTGTAGCTAATTTTTTTTTAGGAATCTTGTCGCAAGCTTGTACCACAAACAAAATTACTACAATTTGAAATTTGCAGCATCAATTTTTCGCACTATATTGATACTTATTATATCATAAAAATTTAATCATAGACGTGTTCTATAAACTGTTGGGAGACTGAAATCGCTTCTAAAATCATTTAAATATTTTCACGTGATTAATTTCTTTTCATATTTCTTCTTTTAAATAAAAGTTCTTCTGCAGGACAAAAAAAACATAGCTAAACAAATTGCAAAATAAATAAATAGCAGGATATTTTTTCTGCTATGATCATGTGATAGAAAACATTCGATGTTATTTCATTAATAAATCTCTTTTTATTTTTGTATCATCATCGTATAAACTTTCTTGCCCTTTCTACACACTACAATAGTACAGTTCAGCTCTAATTTTTATATATATAAATACATAATATGAGGAGTACTTATAGTGTACCATCACTTACACTTGCATCTGGAGCCGATAATTTGAATTCGAACTCACGTGCACATAAAATTTGATCCGACTAATTTTCAAGTCAGAAACATAATTATCTTGTGAAATTTTGAGTCGGGTCGGAGAAATTCACATACTTCATGTCTAAAAAGTGAAATTTGAACGAACTCAAAATTATTTTAGATCGAATTCAATTCGAGTTAGCTTTTTGAATCCGAGCCCGAACAAACTCAATCCAAAACCCAAAATTCTATACTCATAGAAATTAGTGTTTTTGGTTATTTGATAAAAAGGCAGCAGAAGAAAGAGCAAAAGCCAAGAAAACAGCTGTTCTTCATATAAAATGTAGCAAAGGGTTTTGTAGTGTTCAAAAAGCACTTTTATATCTATACTATTCCTTCTTCAAATGGCTATATGCCTAATTTTAAAATTTTATGTTTGTTTCTCTAAAATAACATAACAAAAAATAAGTAGTTATCTTTTTGGTCATTGCTTTGAAGCTTCCTATCATATTCATTGTATATATATTTTTTTTTGGAATCAAACAAAAGTGGGGCAACATAGAAGAACACATGGTGATGGGTTTGTTGTGTTAGGATCCTTATGAGTTAAGGCAATACTTTTTTTTGGCAACATAAAAGCAAATATTTTTAATTTCACACTACTAATTAGTAAAAAGACAACAGTAATTGTAAATATAGTCAATTATCGAATGGAAAAAGTAAATTTTGTTTGATTATTTAGATCAATTGGTTGCTTTTGTTCATTTCAAATTGTAGTTTGATTTTAATTAGAATTAAATAGTAGAACTTACCAAACTAATTAGATGTGATGTCACCAAGTAACTACTTATTAAAATTCACCAAATTGGTTGTGCATCAAAAGTCTTACTAAATGAAACCTAATAAACTATATTTCGATTTGATATCAATTTTTTAATTTTATTTGAAACTTTTTAAATAAATAAACGTGAGCCAAATTTAAATTTTTAAATCACGTTTATATGAATAATAAATTGGCACACATGATGTCATTAGTAGTATTTTTGAATTCGTATATATATTTGGTAGTTATAATTTGATCAATTCATCTCCGACTTAATTTATGTGTTAATATTACAGTTGACATTTCGATATTTCAATAAAGATTCACTTTGTAACACGACTAACTCATTAGATAAGTTTACAAGTAGATAAATTAGATAGTTTTATGGATGATTTAGACAAAATCATCTATCAAACATGGATTTGATTCTTATAAAATGTCAATTTGTAAGTGCCATAGTCATCACCCCCATGAAGATATAGATGACACACCAAAGATAATAATAAAATGTAGCAAAAGTATCAAGCAATTTGATGGTAAAGGTCCTTGCACTTCCAACTTCTTAACTTAGTTCAATAACTTTTGCAGATTTGATATCTCTTTACATCAATTATCATTGTACATTTTAAGTAATATCCAATTTTTTATATGTCAAGAGATTTTGTTTCAACTTATAAAATAGTAAATATTATCATTTGTTGTGGATTGCCCAAAATCTTAATTTATTTTTACTTTTTGGTTGGTTATAGTTAGGGAGGATTAGACATGTCCCACAATTGTTTAGTTTGGGTATGATCTTGCTGTATATTTGATGTGTGTATTGAAATGGCTAGTGACAATGTGGACAATGACATTGATTCTCCCACCTTCAATTATGCATGCAATAGCTCAGTTGCTATTGTTTTAGATTTATTTTATTATCTAATAACCCTATTTGAAACTGGGAAATTTTGAAAGGAGGTGAACAAATATGGTTTACAATACAAATTACTACCAAGACATGTTGGGTCAAGTGATTAAAACACTTTGGATTTCCTATGAGATCTCAAATTCGAGCCTCTTTGTCGACGGTATGGGGTAAGATTTGTGGGTTGGAGTTTAGAGCTAAGAGCTGAAAGGAGCTCGTTTGCACCAATATACCGAACATTAACCATCTTAACTACAACCTGAGTTACTTACCAAACACTTAATCAAATCTTCTCCTCTTCCATGTCTAGTCACACTAAACTTATATGGATCCCACATTATTTATATACAGTATATTTTTCCGGAGCAAAAAATTTCTCAAAAAATAATACTCTCTCCTTGTTTGATAATAATTTTTTTACGTTTCTACTTTGGTAGAGATTAATTACTAGTTAGTTGAAATTGATATTTTTCCATTTTGCTTCAATTGTATGCTTGTAACAACTCCAATGTATTACAACTAACAAATCTTAAGAATATGATTGATAATTCATACATAACTAACTGCCTAAACGAAGAACACTCTGTGTTGGGATGATATAATGGTTTGATGCAAATGTATTTATGTAAGAATTTTGTAGTTGGGTTTGGGGGTTGGGGAAAGCAGAGGCAAAGTGACAACAAAAGTAGCCAATAACACCAACAACTCTTCTCTCCACAACTTTTACAAAAGCAGATAGTCTTCCTCTTCCCCAGAAATAAAATTCTCTTCTTTAATATCAGTACACACATTTATCAAATAAAAAAAGCAACATGTGATGAATCAGATCAGACCATAACCCAACTGTTCTTTTCCCCACTATAAATCTCTGCCATTGCTATGCTTTTTATGTTCAGTCAGTCAGTCAGATCAAAATTACCTCTCTCCCTCCTTCACTCTCCTTTTAGTTTTCAAAACAAAAAATGTTCCCTCCAGAAACAGATTAAAAATTGCCTACAAATTCCAAAACCCTCTATCTAGACCACACAAACAATGGAGGCAGTAAAAAAGTACCATATGAGGAGGAGGAAGCAACAGGTTGTAGACAGTGTGATATTGTATCTGGTGACTCCATTGGTGTGTGCTCTCTTCTGTTCTAGTCCAATCTGGTTCCCATCCCTCTGTTCCTCCCTAAAAGCCTTGTTTTTTGTGACTCTCCCACATATTGCCTCTGTGTTTATCACCTCCAAGTCTCTCTTCATTCTAGGCAACCTCATAGTTGTGCTTCTTGTGAGGGAGTCCAAGATCTTTGCTTCTTCCGATTCCTCTTCTTCTCCGGCTGAAGCCACCGCCACCAATACTGTTTACGATGAGTATGTTACGAGGCGCCATAGCCTGCAGCATTCTCAGAGTGCTGTTGTGGTTCTGAGTAATGAAGAGGATGGAGAGGAGATGGAAGAAGAGGAATGGGTTATGGAGTGTGTGGAAGAAGAAAAAGAAGAGGCAGCTGAACATGTTGAGCCTGCTCAAGATTTGAACAAAAGGGCTGATGATTTCATTGCAAGGGTCAACAAGCAGAGGAGGCTTGAAGCTCACTGCTGAATAACAAATAAGATCAGATTGGTAGCAGAGCAGATCAGAGCAGTGATATGTTAAGGTTTGGAGTGAGAGTGTGAGTGTGAGACTTTTTCTTAAAAGGAGAGTTAGGTTACATATGGATTATCTTCTTCTTCTTTTTACCTCTTCTTTGTATCTTAATGTTTTGGCTGATAGATAGATGTCAAAAGCCAAAATCAAAGAAAGCTATTGCTTATGAAACAAAATTAGGTTCAAACTCCAAGAGTCCAGATTTTGTTGCTTCTAAGGCGAGAGGCGGTTGATATGTCATTAGAGACGATCTATATATATAAACAAATAGAATAGTTCAAAGCTAGTTAACTGCTGTGTTTGTATATTCTTTGGTTCTTTATTTCTGGGGATGAAAATCTCAGCCACCCGGATTCTATATCAATTTGTTGATAGAGTTGGGATCTCCCAAAGTGCTTATGATTCCTATAATCCTATGGATGTTTGTTTCCAAGGTTGAGCAATGGATCAATTTGGTGGCTAGTTAATAGTTATAGAGAATCACTTACAATATGACGTGAGAACCTACGATTCACATACTGAAATTTAACTTATAAAATTTAATCCATAGCAAAGTGTATTTGTAGTTGCATGTGTGATTTATACTATAGATTCAGATTAGCATATGGTTTGCAATACAAGAAAGTTCATCCTTGAGAAAAAAAGAGACCACAATACCAGGCACCAGCGGTTGTGAGTCCAACACTTCCTTCCCAGTTCCATGGTATTCGCAGAGTTGGCTTTGTATTTCCGCCTTAAACTTGGCAATCTTGTCTCCTTTTATATGGACAGAAAAAAAAATAGTGAGACGTGATACAACGTACCAAGATTTGTGTCTGAAGAACCAACCAAAATTAATCAGCTATTACTGAGATTTTAAGCAGTACCTTTTGATGTTCATGTTCGGTTGTGCAGTACAAACTATGCACAGTATGCCTGAACAATTTTGCAACTGGAAACAACAACAAATATCTCCATTTTCTTTATGTACACTGCTATATAATTTCCTTCACAAAATGCAATGGTTGCTGAGACTATCAAGGGGAAATATCAATGGGATCAAAAGGGATATTCCGTGGTGTTTGAACAGGAGCAAGGGACTTTAATCTTCTAAGAAGCAACCATGCATCAGATGAAGGACATCCCTGATTCATCTCGCGAGCGATTGGAAGAAGAGATATTTTATTTATCTCTACATGCATTGTGCCCTGAAGCAAAATATTCCTAGGTCAACTAAGAAATAGATTAACTAATTTCCAATGTTTAAAGAAAGTTGTGCGTGATGATAAGCTGAACCTCAATTAAAGCTAATTCTTAAGTTGAAATCAACAAAGATAAGGAGCAAACCAAACAGATGTGAAAAGATGTTACCTCAAAATTCACTAGGAAAATCTGGAACTGTTTTAATGTATCCTTCATATTGGTCACTACTTTTGTATCTGAAGAAGAAAGAGCAGCAGTGACTTCCTCAGGAGAATGACCTATTATTTTCTGTACAACCTGAAGAGCACAAACAACTAGTCAAAATGCATTCTAAAGATTTATGTTATAAAAGGGCAAAAACTCAAACTCAAACTCACATTGTGATCTATGAGAATCTCAGAAATGAGGCTACCATCATCAACATAAACCTTAAGCTCATACTTTCTCCTTTGCTTATATTGAAATCCTTTTACACCAGTCAAAAAACACTACACAGTACACAGTTTGTATTTACAAGTCAGAATATATATGAAACTAAAAAGAAATATACTGGAGAAGTTTGACATCTTACTACAAACACGGCATTGGATCTTATAACATGACATGCAAACAATCTTGCAGTATTAAAATGTCTACAGAGAGCTACGGGAGTAAATTCCATATTCTGTAAGTAGTATCTATATTTGCACTTAATTTCTTAACTTCTTAGGGCATAACAAAATTCACCCATGATATCAATACTCCATTCATATGCATCTTTATTTCTTTGCTTAAGCAATACCCAGAACTAAAAAGTCAAAGTGAGAGTTAAAACCACTGCAATTAAATTGATTAATTTGAAAATTGTAAGGTCATTTGTTGATTATGATAATCCAACTTCATAATAGCCAATTATTTATAAGTGTGTTTTTACCTATCAATAAATAACTTGAGCACACAAAAAATGTTCATTTGAGCAAGGCCTTGCTCTTTCAGTACAAAGGGCAGCAGAACAGAGAATTCGTACTTGTACCTTTATACCCCCATTCTAAAGCTATATGAATGAGACTGTACCGTACACATACAGTATTAAATTATGGATTGACTGGACTGAAGTTATAAAAAGATTTTGCATAAGCATCTTTGAGGTAAGTTTGTGCCAATTCCATTGAGTCCTGAGTCAACAAAGATATATTAGTAAGAAACTAAGGAACCAACCTTCGTGGAAATCCTTGAGATATTTCTGGTTAATTAATGACAACCTTTTGATGGTTTGAATTCATATGAGTTAAGAGAGGTTCAGCTGAATCTAAGATAAAATAAGCCTTAACAGCATGATAGAATTTAAGTTCTACAAGATAATACACCAAAGAAATTGATTATCTAGTACGAAAGTGGAAACAGCGTGTACCTTGATTTTACCCTGAACATAGGTTGCATTCTCCTTTATTGCAGCCCACCTTCCTGACAAACTAGCTAAGTACGTGAAAGGAGTTTCTCGTTCTCCAGATAATATGCGTAGATGTTCGACCTGATCAACTATTTGGACATCCGGAACAGCACTAGGAGGTATGTTAGGTATAGCATCTTCATTATTAACCGGGAATGTATCCATATGGATCTCATCAACATCCAAAACATTGTTGGGAGATGGATTACGTATGGAGTTAGAGGGTGGATTAGGTATAATATCTTCATTATCAACACCAACTGTATCCATATATATTTCCTCAACATCCAAAATATTGTTGGATGATGGATTACGTACAGCACTTTCGCCAGTAGCATGTCCATTAAACTCCTCAGTTGTCCTTCGACTGGTTTCCACACCAAAAGTAACTGAAGACACACCTATATTGAATGCAAAAAAAAAAAAAAAAAAAAAAAGATAAATCCATCTAAACCATAATCCAGAACAGGGTATTTGCCATGTTATAGTGATAACAACATAATCTTCAAGAATCATGAATAACCCAGCCTGCATTGGTTCTTGCTTCCATAACTAAGCATACAACACATTCTCACACAATGAGACTGCCTTGAACAGCACTAAAAAAGGCAACCCATTGCAAGAGGCCCCGAACATTGTGGAGCCTTGAGCAGCACTTAGAAAGGTAAAAGAGTCATTAGACCTTAAACTGAAAGGTATATATATCATTAGAAAGAATATGTTCATAAATCGCTCATGCTCTTGTGTGGTGTGTATTTGTATGTTATCAACTTATTTACTATCGACCATCAACATTCCTCAAGTTGCTATGTTATGTCACAAATATGTAAACGTAAGATACAACCTGGAGCAAGCACAATTTAAGCATTTAGAAGGTAAAAGACTGAATGCTGAACAGTGTTTAAAAAAGCCCACTGAGGCGCGCTTGAGGCGCGAGGCGCACTATGGAGCCTCAAAATGGTTGAGGCGAGGCGACTTAGGCTAGGCGCACTCGAGGCGCACGAAGCGCATGAGGCGCACCAGAACAAGAGACGCAGCAGAGGCACGCCTCACTAAATATATAACCTTATATCTTTGTTTTAAAACCAAATCTGATTCCAAATTTCAAATTATAATGTATTTCATCAGTCCATTTAATAAAATGACTTTTCAGATTTAAAAATGTCCATTTTACAATACAAAAAGTCCATTTAATTCACCTATATAAAGGTGTCCAGCAAGTTAGTTGAAGTGATAAACAGAACATCTCTAAAACACTACAAATCTATTGATAGTAGTATTAGTGATGGAGATGACAACTTAGATGAAGCTGATGGTTTTCAGTCTTTTATATTTATCTCACTTATCTATATTATAAACTTTTATATTATAAACATATTTTGGTAAATATAATGTTTAAGTTTTTAATTTATTTAATAAATTCTAAAAGTGCGCCTCACTTCAAAAAAGCCCGCGCCTCATTGTGCGCCTTGCACCTCGGGTTTAAAGAACTCTATCGCCTCAAATGCGCCTCGCGCCTTTTAAAACACTGATGCTGAATAACAAACACTGACCATAATACGTGAACTGAACTTAATCCCAACAAGTAATAGAAGGGAAGAGTACCTCGGACATTTCCCTCTGAGGAATTTACATCTTGTGATGTTGAACTATTGTTGTGCCCAAGAACACTAACACCATTCGTTGGCCATGCAGCAAGAGTGGCTCTCATTGCTAAAGAAGGAACTTCTCCTGACCTTGTTCTGCAAAGGGATCATGAAACTTATATAAATCATAAATGCTGGCACACAACTGAAGGTTGAAAGTTCTACATATCTTGATGTACTCCCTCCGTCCCAAAATGAGTCTTTTTACTCGCACATATTTTTCCTGAACTGAGTGTACTCTCTCCTTTATAGGTAGGTAGTTATATGCATGAATTACCAATAATGTCCCTACAATAAGTTAGTTGGAACCCCTGGAGTTTGTTACATCAAATGCACATGGGGTATATATGGGTGAAAAACTCACATATCCTAAAAAAATTCCCCAAAAAGGAATACAAAACACTCATTTTGACACGGAGGGAGTATTAAACATGTGTAGTTGTATATATAACACTGATCTTTGAAAAAACTGATCATGAAGGGATTCAATTGTTACACCTACATGTATATTGTATAAACACGAATATGGGCTCATAACCCAACATTACAATAAAAAACTATCTTCCTAAGAAAGTTGCTTCACTTCTATATAATCTTTCTGAAGTGGAGGACTGAAGAAAACTGGTCATACCTACACTTTGCTACTACTCTTAGTTTCCAAGCGATAGTTTTTCACCAATAGAATACAACAAAGATTTTGAAAGATCAGCATGCTGTATATCTTCAACATACAGCATGCTGTATATCTTCAACATGATCAAATTCCCTTGGCATTGAACAAATACCTCTTTCCCCTGGGCGGCTTGTTCACTTCTTCAACAAGCCGTTGTCGTGCTGCTTCCAATTCATCAACTAATCCCCCTAAAACTTCAAAAGCTTCTGGGACCAGCATCATAAGTCCATGTCGTATGTGCACATTACAGATGACAACCTAAATGTCAAATAGATAGTAATTTAAAGTCAGAAAATAAACAATCCTCACTGAGCAAGGATAATGGAATTCTGTCTTTCCCTTTCAGTTTTTCTTGAAAATAATACAAAAGCTTCTAAATCTGAATCTATATTTGGGCAAGTCGTGTATGGATTAGAGTACAGACATCTTTTTAAGACCACAAGTCCATTTCATTGTTCATTATATCTGGAGGTTTTCCTTTTAAACACCTTGAGGCATTGCCTGTATTGAACACCACTATAAGGTTGATACAAGTGCCATATAGGTTAAAACTAAAACAATCCTGAATATAAACCTTGAGAAACAATAGATAGCCATCAGATTCTCTGAATAATCTCTTGGTGTAAAAACCCCAAGGAAGGAGGCGTTACAAGTACATTTTTCTAAGCAAATCATGATGAATACTGTACATAACCGACACACAGTTGATATTAAAACGTGGACATAATCAGCAGAAACAACTGGTTAAGTGATAATTGAATGAGAAGAATCATTAAGAAAGAGAAACCTTGAGCCCAGCAGGAGCAAAAACTTCAAGAGCTTTAATAGGCCTATATTCCATGCCAAACACACGCTGAACACCATCTGTCATTGACAACTTGAGGCACCTCTTGATCCCACAAGTTGCCTTCTGGTACCTGCCTCGTAAAGGAGCACTTATATTAACTATCTCATCAACCTGCAATAATAGGATTCTATGTTATCAATAACTCAGTTAAAAGAAATAGGTTGAATCATGGAGACAAAAAAAAATGCAGCAATTATTAAATTGTTTTTCAAAGATAGTTGTGTCATGTATGGCAAAACTGAAAAATCCACTTAACACGCACCTGCAGTACAAATGGACCAGCGAGATCAACCAGATGCATTGAATTCACATTCTCTGGGAGGATGCCGCCGCCGGAGTAATTCATATCAGAGAACAGGAACTGCTCGAAGCAAAGCTTAGCCTTCCCTGCAGCGTCATGACTCCGAAACCCCGGGACAGAGCTCTGGAGTCCGCTAATACAGGAATCCAGCCATTGACTCCTCAACCTCAACCCCAGCCTCCCAAGGCAGTCGCTTATCGGGCAAGCAGAGCCGGCAAAGGAATCGCCGCCGGAACTTGGCGGCACAGCGGAGGAAGGAGGCGGAGAAGGAGAAGGTGGAGAAGGCGTGGAGAGATTGTCAGAGACGTCGATGAACTCTTCGTCGGATATTTCCAGAAGATCCGATGGATTAGGGGTAGGGTTTTGAACTCCATTTCCGTGTTCTTGTTGCTGCTGCTGCCGCCGTGGTTCGGGGCTCTCTTCGTCGGAGGAGCCGGTGAGCCTGAGGCGCCTTCTAAGCATTTTCAGACAATTTCAGTTCCAGTGATCACTGGGTTTTGGGTTTTGCCATTGCCATTGGCGGCTCCTTTTTCCCTCCAATTTGTTGTGTATATCATATAGGGGCCAAGGAGCACAGTTCTTTTGAAGTTTTAAGAGGGAAAGCAAGTAGTGAAGTGAACTGCTATGGGCCCTTCAGCCCAATAAATTACGGCCCAGCCCATAAATAAAGTTATACCGGAACAACACAGAGTTTTTTTATCAGTTGAGCTACAGATAAGAATAGTTTACCCCTTTTAATCCTAAACACCACCCCTACCATTGATAAGGAGACACAAATCCGAGACCCCAAAAGAAATCCAGAGCCCTTTAACCGTCTAGTCCAACATATCATGCTATACCGAGTTTATACAATAGATCATGCCAAAACTTAAAAAAAGAACAGCCACAACAGTCTGTTTAGACTATGCTAATCAATGAAAAGATACTTCAATAATAGTCTGACTATAAATTGACACATTAATGGTACAAAATCAATGGTCAACATACAACTTCCTGGAAACCTACTAGCATAGGAATTTGCTTCTGTCATTTGACAATCCTCTTGTAAGCACTATTGATTATACCAAAGAACAGGAGGCTAAAATGACCTTTACAGCAATCAAAATACAGAACCGGTCTAAATTTTAACAGAAGTATGATCCCTCCATCTTGATATACCGGCGTCAAATACCCTTTCTAATACGTTGATCCGTTCTGTCACAATGGACTCTTTTAGACTCTCCATTTCCGCGTATTCCTTCTCCATTATTACCTCCAAATCATCGAAATGCTTAACTTTGCACTGCAATTTCTTCATCTGTTTTATGCATTTTCACAATAAAAACAAGTTAAACTGCAAATTCTTTTAGCAATAGGGACAAAAATTGCAAGCATATATGGCAAGGAACTTCAAACGTGTACAGATTTCATAACCCACCTGTGTATCTATCACAGTTGCCACTAAATGTTCAATTTCTCTGTCTTCCTGATCAGCCAGTAACTTGGCACGAGCAGCAGCTGTCCCAAGAGCCGTTGCAACTGCAGCTCTGATTCGCAGAGTCATGGGCATGTCACTCATAGTTGATGATGTCTCCTGATTATCTATAAAACATAAAGATTCATATGAAGATGGTAAGGATTCACAACACAAGGAAGTTGCAAGACCAACCAAATATTAAGATTGCATTAAGATAGCTTCAGAGAGAGAGAGAGAGAGAGGGAGAATCGTGCCCATTTGGGGGTCAACTGAGAACATCATGCAGAAAGGAGGAAAAAAAATACGTTACAGCTTGCCAATGAGCACATACATGCTACAAATTTGAGCAAAGATCTAACCAAGGAAATAGAGAGACAGAACTGAACTAGAAATACATTTTTCAGAAGTCACAATATCACATACTCACATGTGATAAAAATAATAACAAGACTTCATTTCTATAATCATCTCCTTACTGAATACCATACATAATAGAAGTTACAAGTACCTGAGTCTTTAATCATATCTGAATCTTCAGCTTGAAGGGCTCTGAACAGAGAAAAAAAAATCTAAATATAACTATATGATGATTATTGATTACTATAATAGCTAGAAGACATAAGCTATTAAGGATCATCACATTAAAATGTAAATCAAGAAAGAACCTTTCTGGCTCAAAATCCATAATGGGAGAACGTGATCCATTATTTACATCATCTCTGTCATCATCAAATATCTCCCCAGTAAATGAGCTGCCATCACAGAGCGCCGTAAAAGAAGCATCAGCAGCAGCAGCTGTGATGTGGGGGCTAACCATGGTTGAGATATGAGCTACCTAATGGGGAAAAAATGGTAAGATGTGTGTAACAAGAAAAGAGATTTTATTAAAGTCAAACAAAAATACTTCATTCAATGGTTTTCTTTGATGCAAACGGAATTGAATTAATCAACTTTAGTTTGTACATATAGAGTTAAAAACAATTAATTAATAGCTTTGTTAATATTTATCATTCTATCTACGTGATCCAAAAAGTTCTACAACTGTTAAGTGCATAAAAGGGTTTGGTAAGATTAATAATTCGAAGTTTTAACAAAGCAGCCTACATGAGCAAGAATTCCACTATCTATTTTGAATGCTACATTTTCATCCCTTTTCCGCTTCATGAAATCTGCAATACATACAACTTAGGGCATATTTGGCCACATTCCAAGGAATACAAGCCCAGATTTCCTATCTTGTCATGCCAATGTGTACTTAGATGTCAAACTGGTAATGTTATGGCAAATTTCTATGATCATCTATAATGCCATATTTGATAGTGGCCCATATCAAAAGTACCTACCTCACATTATGAGTGAGGTCCAAAGGTCATGCCAATATCCTTCATGATCTCTCATCTATATACCTTGATCTACTGATAAATTCAAACCTTAGTTTCCATCCGCAAGTGGCTGTGAACAAGGATATTTTCAGAAAGTGGACAATTATTTCATCAATAATTTCAGATATCTCATAACTCAAAACACCACATGCCAAAATAAGCAACCTTTTGGTACTTTGTCAGGCATCTAAGATACCCAAGAAACAATGTTGAATTGGCGTAGTATCCATCTTCCAGCAAATTAAACACCTCTTCACAATTTGCCAACAAACTAAAGTACTCTTTAAAGTGAAAATCCATAAACTTTCTCCCTATTATTATTTTTTCTTAACATATGATACTACCTTGGGTAATCACTCATTGTAACTTTCTTAGCTGCTCAGCTGTAGAGTTACAACTTCGAAGTTTGAATATGATACTTTAAATTTAATTTAATGACAGGGAAATGTATAACTAGTTAGAAACATAAAAAATAAAAACAAAGATTGACAGCTGATGGGTATGAGATGGTTGCAAGATTTGTTACCTGTTTCAGTAAAGAACTACCAGCATCTAAAAGGGGAGTAACACGTTGTTTTTTTGGAGAAGGGCCTTGGTCCATGGCATCTCCATTCTGCTCATTCTCATTTGTCACCTCATTAGGTTGATTTTCAGGCATGATATTTTTTTCATTCTCAGATGAAGAGATCCTAACTTCCTTCTCACTGTTTGTGCTCCCAATAAAACCACTAAAATTATCCCTTCTGTCAGAAGAACCACATACAAGCTCCCCAAATGGTAGCTCTATAAGCTTTGAGATACAATCTAATTTGGTCTTTGTTTTAACTTCCTGGGCTACAAGCTCCCAGTCATCGCCATGCTTCGAAACAGATTCTAAAAGAAGTAGCAGTTCTGCCTCGGTCCACGCAGCTCCATCATTGCCAGTGTTTTCCGTGCAGTCCTTTAACTTGAAATCATCCTTGGATTTATTCTCCCCATAATTTCCATGACTGAAGCATTTTTCACAAATAATGAATTTACCCTGCAGATGACATAATCAAAAGTACCATTACCATCATAACCATAACAGGCTAAAGCCTAAAATAGGATAGAGATAACAAATTGGTAATATGACATTACAAATATAGGAGAAAAGACAAGAACACCTATTTACTACAAGATATTTGAAGCCAGTTTTTTGAAGCGGTAAGTGTCATAGTTTGTCTTCTATTTATGACTTCTGCTTTTCTTGCATGAAATTTATGCCACAACCTTTTGACAACCAATGCAATGATAGAAGTAATATGTCAAGTGTCTAATTGCAGTTGCAATCACACCCACTAAAAGGTGTAAGATGAGAAAAAAATGAAATGTTAATATTAACCTACAAATATAGGCAAAAGGGGAGCAAACAAAATATGTGCAACTAATTATTGTATTCCAAATACATATTAGAATTTCGCCTACATATTTGATAAGTGCAATGCAGTCGAGAATAGTCTGGGAAATGATGTACGCAACCAGACAATGATAAACAAGCCGTGTAAAGGGAGACACAACCAAGAAGTACAAATTTGCAGCGTAGTTGCAGAGTTTCTTAATTCCTAATTTAAATAGATTCATGAGATGTCTTTAGTGAAAACAAATTGAATAAGCTAGAACCAATAGATTGCTGAATGCTGAGGACAAGAATAAATGTCATTGCACGAACGTGGAGTGTTTATACGGAATCACATATGATAAATGTAATTGCAGAAAATAGAATGTAGATATGAAATGTCATGGGACTATAAAGAAGTACGACCCATAAATTTAATTCATTGACAGTGACGTTAATAGTAGAACACTTCCTTACTGCAATCAAATGATAACATTAGAGTTCAATATCTCTCTGCCAGATGCTAAAAGTTAAACAATTTACAAAATGAAATTAAGAAAATTAGCTGAAGATACCTTGGTATATTCATAATGTTTAGTATCACATTGCTCCCCACAGTTCCCACAAGCCAACTCCTTTGTTTTCACCAACTTATCAAAAACATCAGAATACGATGCCAGAGGAGGCAATTTGAATCCACCCTGAATGATCTCTCTATTACCTCCCACACTCGGCGGCTCCGACAAAGGAACAAAGGAATTCGGCCCCGCAACCACTCGAATGCCATTTGGAGCTCCCTCCTCAATTTTAACCTTGCACACATACTCATCAATGGAACTGTCACCACCAGAAGCTACACCAAAATTGATCAACCCCCACTTCTCCAGGAAGAGGAACACCTTGTGGAGCACACTAACATCACCCACCAACGATTTCCTAATCTCGGTAAACGAGAGCCTCCTCGAAGGCTCTTCCCTGTACTTGTTGATAATGAAATCTCTGTACTCCTTGTACACTTTCGGAGTTCTCGAAATCGAGCTCCCATCGAAGAACTCCTTCAGAGCAACTCTCTCGGTTTCGTGAATCTCGTCCCAACAAAACCAACCTGAAACCACAATTCCATACGCCATGTAAAGATCAACAAAATTAAACCTAATTTGACAAATAAATGCTAGAAAACCATAATCAAAATACAAATTCTGAAGGATAAATTTCTCTGAGCAAGTCAGACAAACAAACTAAGCCAGAGAAACAACAAATTTCAAAGCCCTGATTATAAATTCCCGCCACAAACACATTCGAGATTGGGGTTTTTTGAATGAGCGAGAGAGAAGGAGCGAGACTTACTGGAATGGCTTGGAATGGTGTAGAGATCGAGCTGTGGGTGGTCTGGGCTAATGGTTTTCGAATTCGGGTCTTTGTATAAGCTCTCCATCTCGGACCTGGTCACGGAGTGAGTTGAGCTGAGTCGAGTCCGAGTCGTCTGATCTATTTTACAGACTTTTAACAGTGCAACGAGGGAGGCTCCAAGTGGGCTTTTAAACGAAATACGGCCTATCGTAAAGGGAAATAAATTGTCATCGAACCACACGACTTGTCGTCTGTTTGGTTTATAAAATAGGCTTGTGCGTTATGGGGGTAAAAATGTCATTTAAGTGAAAACACATAAGGCCTTGTTTGGTTACACTTCATGATCTGCTCTCATCCTTTCATTTGACGATTTGAAACAGAGAAAAGAGTCGAGAGTTAGCTTAGATTTAGGGTTGGTTTTTAGGACAAATTTACCATGGATCCTTATAAGGTCTCTGTAGACTATAATGATGGTTAAAGGGGCTTTTCGGAAAATAGAGTATACAAACGAGCATTTTTTTAACCCATAATAATTGTTAGTTATTTCTACGGGTAATGATCCAAAATATTTCATGAACTAGTTACCGTGGAGTCCAATTCCATATTGAACTTGTATTTATTTTCTATATGGTTAGTCTTTCCGTTGTATTTGGGTATATTGGAACTTTCAGTCGATACAAAAAAATATTATTGATGTAGTTTCTTATACCAAAGGAAATTGTAAATTAATCGGCAAATCATATCCTTTAACAATATTTTTTTATTGTTATTTCGTTTTGGAGTATGGATAACAACTCCGTTTGTGCAGCTAGTTGACCTAGCCTACGTCGTCGTGGCAACATTTTTTGTTCTACCTCATCATGTGTTGCTCTTTCATTGTGGGTCCTTGTTGCGGGTGTTCACCCACTGGTGGCCTGGTTGTTAACTTGGCTTGGTGATGATTGGATTGACGATTGTTGATCAGCTGTGGGTGTGTAGACTTGTACTCAGAAGATTGAGAGGTTCTTGTCCACCTGTTGGCATGAAACTTGTATTGTGTTTATTTTGGAACAACAATTTGTTCCTATGCAATAGGCACTACTTGAAAATGATGGGTAGAGTTTGATAAGATGACGGCGAAAAAAAAATATTGAGGTTGATGTGTTACATACACTAGGGTTACGAAAATGAATAGTAGATTTATGGAGTCACAAGGGTAGTAGAGCGACATAGTATTTTTATGAGTTCCTATTTTCATTGTCTCTGCATGTGGCTTACTTCATGTTGACTAGGGTCGGAGTTGGAATTGGTGGTATGATCTCAATCCCTAAGGGTCTGACATTTGTTCTCGAGGGTTTAGGCTCATGCCCCAAAAAGATGTGGGGGCGACAGACGTACCAATGTTTGGTATCTTTAATTGTATATGATATATTAATATACAATTTTGTTGACATTCTTCAAATGGTCATTTCACGTGTGTGCCAAACCTCATAATAGGTGGGACAAACCGTATTATTTTCAAATATGGTGCATTGTGTGTCATTCAATTTGAGCAAAATTATAAGAGTAGCACCGATGCTTCTATGTGAGTCCACTAGCAAGTGAAACATTCATTAACATTAAGTATCTTTTTAGTCGTTTCCCGCATACGACGCAAATGTTGGTGCACGAAAAAAACACGTTGAACGTATCTTCTAATCGGTGGCCCTTCAGGGGCGTTAGCACAAATGGTTGTAGATGAAGCCACCTACGACGGTCAAGTTAGATGATTGAAATGAGGAATTCTACAAAAAAAAAATGTGGATACTTTGTATGAAAATTCATGAGATATATATTATAGGGGTATAGAAGGGACTAAAATCACATAGATCACGAGGCTTTATCGGAAGTGTGATTCTTTTATCTAAATGGTACGAGCTTATTTGACATTATATTAGATTGTGTGAGGTGATAAGTGGTATTGCCATATCACATTCTAGTGCACACGTATTGATTTTCACTTAACGGTAAGGGGGTGAAAAGCATATGAAATATAAAAATGTTCCAAAATTGGAAATTTGTTTATGTGTATGAGATATGGTTAACAATTTGTTTTAGAACACATGGGCAACCTAAATTTGATCCGATCAACTTTCAAGTTGGGTCGAACGGACCCACACATTTTACGTTTTTAAAGCAAAATTCGGCTCGTTCCGAGGACCAAAATCAAATATCCATTCAAATCGAGCTTGTGTAAAGCTTTATTAACTAAACCCGAAACCTAAAATCGCCACCCCTAACAGAAAACATAGTAAGCGTTTGTTCAAGATTTATACTTACCTCACATAGAGGTGAATATCCACAATACATCTAGTATGAGTTTTCTCTACAAGAAGTCAGAGGACTCTCCACCAGACCCAATAGCTCACGCAAAAATTTCACACTCAAAATTGCTCTTGATTCAAGAACAATATGTTTGAAAAGATGTCATTTATTTGTATATACATTCCAAAATTACCCGTACAACAGAAATTGGCACAGGGAATACAGTAGCAGCGCGCACAGAGTCCCTCGTCGCGACGTGCGAGAGCGAGACTGATGCATACGGCAAAAAAATACACAAAACCCTCGAAAGCGCGCTCACCAAATTTTGGCATCAAAATTTGAACCCCCGCTATAATTTTAGTTTTCAGAGCCCGCCCTCCTCCCATCAATATCACCTTCCCTAATTTCCTCAATCTCTTTCTCTAACCGCTCTCACTCCTCTACTCTTCTCTCACTCTCTCTCAATCTCATCTTAGGGTTTCTCTAAAATCCCCAATACCTACACTTATGGCGTCCGAAGCTCTCGACGACAAGACCAAGCCCGAGGACGAAGCTCCAGTCCAAGACCCCAAATCTCAGGTTACTGAAAAAGAGGAAGCACCAGCGGCGGAAGTGGAAGAGAAAGAGGAGTCTGAGAAGGAGAATGAGGACCCCGAAGAGGAGAAAATTGTGGAAGAAGCTGAGGAGGTGACCAAGGAGGTGGAGGAAAAGGAGGATCACGGAAAGAAGAGGGCTCGAAAGAGGAGTTCGAAGACGGAGGTGGCTCAAATTGAGGACGATAACGGTGAGTCGGAGGAGGTGACGCCGGAGAAAAAGGAGCCGGTTACGCCTACCAGCGAGAGGCCTACTCGGGAGCGGAAGATCGTGGAGCGGTATTCTGCCCCGTCTACCGGGAGGTCCACAGCTAGCAAGGTTTTGTCGATCGAAAAGGTATTTTGAGTTTTGATTTTGATTTTTTTCTTGTAGCGTCATTATCTTTTGGATTAGCATTCTGTCTCTGACTCTGACTCTCTCTCACTCATTTCAGGGCCGTGGCACGCAGCTCAAGGATATCCCAAACGGTATGTTGTAAATTCAGCGAGCATGATTATATATGCCTCCATTGAGATTTCATTTTTTCTTCAAATGATGAAGAACTGACTATGGAATGTTGAATTTGGTGTAAACACCTCTTCTAATACTAAATTGTCTCAAGTAACACCCAAGGAAAGAGTGTTTATTTTCCTCCCAATTCTATTTGACAGCTGACACTGTTGTTACTCCAATTTTGTTAGTTCTGTTCAGTTGCTCCACCATTCAGTTGATTTACTTATTCAGATCTATTTCATATTTAATTTATAAAAGTTTGCATTATTTGATGTAAATGTCAAACTGATTGTTTCATAATTGTCTATACATGAATTTTGAGTTAATTTTATTAGAATTTTGGCTTTTCATTAAACTTAGTAATTTTATCTCTTTTGGTATATTTTAAGTCCATGCCTGGACTTGTGTCTTTAACTCATTTACAAAAAAGTGATACTCTTGCCCTGACCTTTGTATTGCTTGCTCTTATACATTTGATTACTTTTGTGGTTTGCAAAATTGGTTGATGCACCCTGATTGCATCAAGTTCAATTTGATGGTTATGTTTAATTTATTCCCTGTAAGAATATGGTGTACGCTCCTTGCTTTCTTTATTCATTGTTTGCTTTATGTTGCCAAACAAACTTCCCTATCCCCACCTCATGTAAACACAATTCAAATACCTGTGAACAGAGAGAAGTGTTGTTATTTTTTACCATGATTGTGATCGTTGTCATCATTGTCATCATTATCATATTTTAGAACACTAATTTTCATTATCACATTATTATGTTTGAAGAGCTAAAACAGATTTGAGTACTTCATTGTTTATTGCTGTAATGATATAGTTGAAAACAGGACATGTTAAATTTTAGTTTGTAAGTTGAAACGTGTTATTCCTGTGACTAAAAGGGTTTACTGTGCATAGAGAGTTAGCACCAAGATGGTGTACTACATTCCCAATTTGATTTACTTGGCTGCTATACTTTTGGGCATTGGATTTCTTATTTATTTGGCACATGAAAGGTCAAATTTGTGAAGAGACAATTAGCTGCATTAGTTGTCAAGCAGATTATGAATGACATATTTAGATGGTGCAGCAGAGTGGCCTATTTTTTATTTCCTGATGCTGTAAAATGTTTCAGTGTCTTTCAAGTTGTCAAAGAGAAAAGCTGATGACAATCTGCAGGTGCTTCATACTATACTTTTTGGAAAGAAAGCAAAGGTAAAAATCTATTTGTTTTTTTGAGGATACTCCAATGCACATGTTAGGTTGTATATGCATTTAAGATCTTGATTGTTGGATTATTTTCTCTGCAGGTTCACAGTTTGAAAAGAAACATAGGCCAGTTTTCAGGCTTTGTGTGGGCTGAAAATGAGGTACTTTATGTTATGTTATACACACCAATTCAGTAAAATTAATTATTGCTCTTCAAAAAGCTATCAAATGTGTTTATATCTATTATTGTACTCCATAAGTGGTCCAAGTAGTTGTTATTATGTTAAAATTTGCTCACTTGTTATTGTATATGTATTTGGAAATATATACTTGTATGACAACACTGTTTTGTTCTGTGATCCTCTATGATATGTACTTGTTCACAATGCTATTCTTTTGATGACTTTATTCAAATTCTATTATAGAGCTGATAATCATAGCTTCTTGGTTGGCTCTAATGCTCTTAGCAGGAAAAACAAAAGGCTAAAGTAAGGGAGAAGCTTGACAAATGTGTTAAAGAAAAATTGGTGGATTTTTGTGATGTGCTTAATATTCAAATAAACAAGGCCTCTGTGAAAAAGGTTGGTGAGAACATAATTAATAGTCCAATTGTTTATGCTAGCTGTAGTCATACCATCTTATGGGGTTGAACTGTGTTTTCAGGAAGAAGTGTCTGCAAAATTATTGGAATTCTTGGAATCCCCTCATGCGACAACTGATATTTTGCTTGCCGATAAGGAGCAGGTATTTGGCTAATTTACTGTTTTGTAAATCATTCATACTTATTTTTGCTGCCAGATTGGTTATCTGAATGTTTTGTTTTTTGTTTTCAGAAAGTTAAAAAGCGTAGGAGGGTTTCTGCTGGAAAAAATGTGAGCCCTGGAGAGCCATCTGAGGATACTCCGGCAAAGGTTGGTCTTCTTTGGCATCCTTGCTTTAAATTTATTAGATTGTTGAAGTTGAGTAGAAGTTTTTTCTTATAAACTTTGAGAGACATAAGCTCTTGTGCTTCCTATAGGTAGAAATGTGATAGTAAGATAGCATTTTATTTTAACTGATGTTTTGTTCTATTTGATATAGGAGTATTTATAACCACACCCATGCTTTCAGAGAGTTCTTCGGTTGTTTCTGCTATCTAACCTTTAACATCTTGAAGACATTCTTCCTGGTTTAACTTTAACATATTATGTTCTGGATTAATACAATTTTTAAGTTATATGATATTTTCTTTTCATTTTATTGGTGAAACATTGTCCAAATAATTTTCTACTAAAAAATCTTTTAAAAAATTACTTTCAAATTAGGGCACACTTATGGAGTTATGGTAATTTTTTGTGATATTAAAAGGGTTTAAAAGCCTTCTAAGTAGGTTCCTTTGGCTGAAATGATAGTCAGGAGGATGCCTACAAGTTCTTTTCATTTTCAATAATATTGTTACTAGGACCATTTAGAAATGGTGATTTCATTATCATTTTCCTATTTACATGACCATCTATTTTTAATGGTCTAATTTTGTTATTAAATGTGGAACACTGGATTTCAGTAATGTTTCCTAGACCTTTTCAAAGCATTTGATTCATATGTTCAATATTATTATTCCCACTTACCAAGGTAGATTTTTTTGTCCTGCTGGAATCCTGGTTCAAATCTCAAATTTTGCCTTTTCAGTTTCTGTTCATCGCTGCTTAAATTGCATGTTTCACTTTCATGGCTGATTAGTTGCATACTTGCTTTCCCACATCACCCTGTGGTTTGCTGCATGAACTTATTTAATCCTCCCCAATGCCAAAATGGGTTAAAAGGGGCTGTTATTCATTTCATTGAATGCTACTGTGGTTGTACTTAATTTTTGTATACTTATATAGCATCTCTGTTAGAATACAGTGGAAGAGATAACATTAGATAGGAAAAAGTGGAGGAGAATTTGAGTGAAGGATTCCAAAGTGTTTTGCTAAAGGATTCATGTAGCTGACCCCCCACATTGTAGGGGAAATGACTTATTTGTTTGTTTGTTACCGTAGTTTTATTGCTGGGTTGTATGTTTATTTTCATCTCATTATTTTTTGCTGCAAGTTTGGAGCCAGTCTTACTGAATTCTTTATTATTTTTATTTTTTCACTTTAGCTCCTCTGTGATTCTTCTCATGCATGATAGGCATATATATTTTGTAGCCAACAACCTTTTAAGTTAAAAAGATTACATCCCAAGGGGTCGAACTACTCAATAAGGGGGATCCCTCCTCACCCTGCCTATTAGTTTTTGAACCCACAACTTCCACCGGAGAAGTGTTACATGTGTATCATTGGGGTGTCTTTTGTGTAGGATTTATGCAAGAAAAACATCAGAATTTGTGATAAACTTGAATATCTGATTGCATACTTAGTACATGATATTCAAGTTTGTATGTGACCAATATCTAAATATATTTGGGTGAGTATTTGAGTGCCTACTCAATGCTATTTGGTATGTCTTCTTGAAACTACTTGCTTCTGTTTCCCATCTCCCATCAAGAGGTATGCTTGAACTGTGTTTGTTTTTCTATTTACATGAGGTGGAATTGTTCATTGCATGTGTGATTGACTCTTTTTAAATGTTTTGATTTAGATTTTTTTAGTGGGAATTTATGTATTGTTCCTTTGTGCTTTTGCTATTCATTATCAAATTGCTTATGTATTTCTCTTTTATGCTTTTAGAAACAAAAGACACCTCAAGGTGGTAAAAAGAGAAAGCAGCCATCAAAAAGTGAGGATGAGGTTGATAAAGCTGAATTAGCAGAGGCCAAAGATGAATCTCATGACGATGAGGAGAATGATGCAACACCTAAGGAAGAGAGTGATCATTCAGAAAGTAAATCAGATAATGAGGAAGATGAAGACGAAGAGATTGAACCAAAGAAGCCAATGTCTAGTAAAAGTTCATCGAAAAAAAATCAAAAGGAAACATCAGGGGCTAAAAGCAAGGACAAACCTAAAGTTGTGAAGAAGAGTAACCCTGAAAAATCTGTGAAGAGTCCAACAAAACCACCAAAGAAATCTTCAAGTTCAACTTCCAAGGTGGTTGCTACTAATCCTGATGCATCTCCAGATTCACACTCTAAATCCAAGGGATCTGCATCTAAAAAACAGAAGGTTGAAAAGGAAAGTCCTAAAAGCCAAAGTAAGGACAAAACTACCGGAAGGAAACAGTCAAGCAAATCACCATCAAAGAATTCTGCAAACTTGCAAGGTACATTACTTTTTGTTCATTCTTGAAGAGCCTTATATCTTGACTATTGAAAATTGTGATTTTGTTTTGGGATATGATGGTTTAATATCTGTAGACATTCTCCATATCACAGTAATATGAAAAATACACAAGTAGTTACTAGTTGGAAATGAATTATGAAAAGACAGCTTATAATCCATGTACTTCATGAAGTTCCAATAATTGCATGTGTTTTGGATATATATAGATATATTGTGGAATGATTGTACATCGTTTGTAATAGGAAGTTTTCCGCATGATTGTGTTCACTTCACATTCCCAATAGAAGTGGAAAAAAGTATATTGGCTCTGTTTTAAGAACCATATATAAGCCACCTTTGCAGATTGTTTTTGTTATAAAAAAGTTTGGTTTGTCATGTGACCTGCATGTAGAAAGTATGCAGTGTATAATTTGTCCACGATATATGAGCTCCTGCATGATTCTTATTATTTTCTGGGTGCATTTTAGTTGTTCCATATTGCCAACCTTTATCTTTTGATCTGAAGGTTAAAGCTACACACACATAATGCCAAACTTGTTGTTCTTGTGTGAAATCCCTTGGTATTCTGGTTTGGATTCATTTTTTCAGTCATTGAAGTATTGGCTTTCTGTAGAGTGTGAATGCCTTGCAAATTGCACTCTGCCTTTATCTGCATAATTAGTTCTCAGTCGTAACAGATTTTTAATTTTTGTTCTTTGTCAAATTTGTGCTGGAACTTGGTAAAGGTAAAAGTAGCAAGAAGTCTAAATCAGAACCAACCAGAGAAGAGATGCTCACTGTAGTTACTGCTATTCTTAAAGAAGTGGACTTCAATACTGTGAGTAGTGCTCATCACCTGGAATTGTGTAGATTTCATGTTTATAACTTTATTGGCTGTATAATTTATTTGGTTTTGTTTGATGTAGGCAACACTATCAGATATTCTCAGGCAACTTGGTATGCTCATCATCTGTTTTTCTTTTCTTCAAATTATACATAAAAAAAGTCAGTTAAGTTTTGCGAAGCCAATATTTAAATGTGGTGGTTTCACTTTCAGGAACCCACTTTGGTGTGGATCTTATGCATAGAAAGGCAGAGGTTAAAGATATAATCACTGAGGTGATAAATGACATGTCAGATGAAGAGGAAGAAAGTGATGATGCAGAGGGTGGTGATGGTGATGGAGATGAGGATGATAATGCTTAGTTCAAATGAGTAAGTTGGCAAAGTTTAAGTTGACTCTTATGGAGCATGAGGTATGTGGTTGAGTCACCGGCAATATCATCTCCTTGTTGGGTTTCATCAGCAGTTAATAAAAACTACAAACTACAGTGGCTATCTGGACATAGTGAGCATTTCAGAATGCAGGTGCTCACTGGGTTTGTTTGTACCATATACAACTGTAACTCCTGACATGTACTGTAATGCCGAGTGCAAAGCTGACCATAAATTTATTTATTAGCCCTACCCCCCCTAATTTTATAGCCTATCCTTGTCCATTCAGAGATTGTCTTTTAATTGTATGTGTTACTATTTTCTTATAAAATATTTAACACCCGTTATTTGAATGAAGTTGCTAACCTAGCTGGGGCGAGCCAAGATGGCTGCTTCTGTAAGATACAGCTTGTGTGTTTAGTGAATATTTTTGGTGTTGGAGCTTCTGTATTGCATATTGTAAATGTTTTGTATTTGATGGATTTTCTGCATTTCCAAGTTTGCTTTGAATAGACCCAGAATGCTGTATTTGAAAAATGATTCTCAACAGGTTGTGGACTTGTGGTGTGTTACTGTTGCCAGAACTCTGGTTTATACATTTCAATTAGTTTTTCTCTCAGATTGCATCTTTTTTCTTGCCCGGAAAATGCGAATGCTCTGTATTAAAGTTTATGAATCTTGTGGCCAACCTTTCTTGTTTTAGGGTAGATTTCTTATAGCCAACCTGCTCTTAGACTCTAGTGCATTGCCATTTTAGTAATCAAATTGGATTTGGTGTAAAAGAGTGCATACAAAATGAAAAAAACCACATGAATACGCAATCACTTGTTGCCTGGACCCATATTGATTATTGGCACTATAATTTATTTTGCTGATGATATTAATAAAATTGGTTTTGTTGAAAAACAAGCACAAGTAGATCAAGTAACCAAACTTTGGAGGCCAACCCCAACAACCAATTTTCATAGCTTCTCTTTCTCTACTCCAGATTTGCTGGCTGGTAATGTTTTGGTTCTCTGGCCAGTGGCCAACCACTATCCCTATGATTATGACCATTCCAAAATCTGCACAAAATAACTGACTTCTCTCCCTAACATTAGCAATAGCAATAGCTTTTGTATCTGTCCCTCTCATGTTGTGGTGATTTGTTAACCAAAACTAAAAGATTTGTCCAACATTTGGCAAGCTATTCCTATATAAACTCTTCCCTCTCCATTCCTCATTGGAATACAAATTGATCCCTCTTCCACAGTCTCAGTGTACTGCTCGTTTCTACGCGCTAAAGGTGCGTATTGCTCTTTCTTTTCCTTCTTTTCCGGTGCTAATGATCTTGTTATATATCTCCTAACTCTTTTTTTTTGTATTTTCAGTGACAGGTTTTGGATCCTTTTGACTTGTTTTTGGGATGGGGAAGGTATTTGAGCTGAGTGTGAAACAGGAAGAGCCAACCTTGGTTCCACCAGCAGAGGAGACTGACAAGGGTCTGTACTTCCTCTCAAACCTCGACCAAAACATCGCTGTCATAGTTCGAACCATTTACTGCTTCAGGTCAGAATCACGGGGCAACGAGGATGCTGTGGAAGTGATCAAGAATGCCTTGTCTAAGGTTCTTGTTCACTACTCCCCGCTTGCTGGGCGCCTCACGATCAGCCCCGAGGGCAAGCTCATTGTGGACTGCACTGGGGATGGTGCTGTCTTTGTTGAGGCTGAAGCCAACTGTGCTATTGAAGACATAGGGGACATCACAAAGCCTGACCCTGTCACTCTTGGGAAGCTGGTTTATGACATTCCTGGTGCTCAAAACATACTTCAGATACCTCCTCTTGTAGCACAGGTTAGATATGGTTTCTGATATTGATCCTTTTATTCAAAACATAACCAAATGTTACAAGAAATCACTATCTGCTATTAGCCTATTTTAACTAGTGGTTCTTGTTTTGTTTTTGAGGCTCATATCATATAGATTTGGTGTAATCTTTCAGGTGACTAAGTTCAAATGTGGAGGGTTTGTCCTTGGGTTGTGCATGAACCACTGTATGTTTGATGGACTTGGTGCTATGGAGTTTGTGAACTCATGGGGTGAAACTGCCAGGGGCTTGCCCCTGAAAGTTCCTCCTTTTCTTGATAGGACCATACTCAAGGCCCGAAACCCACCCAAGATCGAGTCCTCACACCACGAATTTGCTGAGATCGAGGATGTTTCGAACACCAGCAGCCTCTATGATGAAGAAATGCTCTACAGGTCTTTCTGTTTTGATCCTGAAAAGCTTGAGCACCTCAAGAAAGCTGCATTGGAAGATGGAGTCCTGTCCAAGTGCACAACCTTTGAAGCCCTCTCCGCCTTTGTGTGGAGAGCCCGAACACAGGCACTAAAGATGAAGCCTGATCAACAGACAAAACTCCTCTTTGCTGTTGATGGGAGGTCAAGATTTGAGCCACCAATTCCCCAAGGCTACTTTGGGAATGGCATTGTGTTGACAAACTCGTTATGCAGCGCAGGCGAGCTGCTGGAAAACCCGTCTTCACACGCTGTAGGACTAGTCCAGAAGGCGGTCAAGATGGTCACAGACAGTTACATGAGATCAGCTATAGACTATTTTGAAACAACAAGAGCTAGGCCTTCTCTATCAGCAACTCTTCTGATAACAACATGGTCTAGGCTATCTTTCCACACCACAGACTTCGGGTGGGGAGAGCCGGTGCTATCAGGACCCGTGGCATTACCCGAAAAGGAAGTGATTCTGTTCCTGTCCCATGGGAAGCAAAGGAAAAGCATAAATGTGCTTCTTGGCCTACCAGCCTCAGCAATGAAAACATTTGAGGAACTGATGGAGATTTGAGAACCCCCAATTGCTATTACATTTGCTGCACATTTCATTATTATGCTGGTTTGTTGTAAAGTGCACTTGATCATGCTGAGAAGCACCAATGGTGCAAGAGAATTATTTGAGAATAATTCAGTGTAGAAGAAGATATTGTGTCAAGTCTGTTTAGTATTTGTTCATTTCATTTACATCATTACATGTATGTGAAGGTTTATGTTGTCACTTGTTTGGGAGTCTTATAAATTTCAATAAATGGATTAACTAAATATCAACTAATGATGCAAATAGTGTAAATGTCATTATTTAATATCGAGTAATAAAGCCCGTCCTCTTTGGAAATCCTAGTTGTCCTCTCTAGTTCTTCATCGTAAAATTTCTTTGAACCACCGTCGGTCTTTATTATCGGCGGTGGTTCAATCATTTTTTACCCGTATCATTTATAGAATAAACACATATTCAACTTGATTAGGATTGTTCTTCTGTTTGATTCATCATCACCACTGACTCCTCGTATTTGATCTGCTTGCAAACGTCGTGTTATCATCTCCACCTTTGTTATAAGCTTGTGAAAATATGGTTACTACGGTTATATGAATTTTTTTTCTTCATGTTTTTGGGTATTGAATCGTATTTTAGTATGTTTCTTAGTTTTAAGTTTTATTTATCTTTCGTCATTGAAAGTTTGTTTTCTATTGTTGGAAGTTCTTCCTTAGTTGGAAGTCATTTCTTTTTCATTATGACTACGCGTGTTTTTGTTGTGTGTCAGATGGTTTTGAAGCGAGCAAGAACGAGTCTATTTGTTTCGTTATTGCAGCTAGTATTTCAACCAACAACACGATAGTTGGTAGTTCATATGAACATTTGGATCTGCGAATAAGGCGAACAAGGTAATTGGTTATATATCATGTCTTTTCGTAATTTTGTCTTTAATTCTCTATTGAAATATATCAACTAACTAATCTACAAGGTGTTTAGATACAAATTAACTAAACAATCAATCTAATTCATCTTTATCATTCTCGATGGATTAGCAAGAACAGAGTAGGGCTCAGAAGAGCCACACGATCCCCTAGCAAACGATCGTCTACAATTGCTCCGGCGAGCCGGACTGCAAACAAAGACGCAACCGGGACTCGACGCCGTCAAATCGTCGTCGTCTCCGTTCTCGATCTCCGCCAAAACTCTGTAGAACAGATCCACGTCGCACGGAAGCACCAGAGGTCCACCTCCGGCGGCGAAGCCGAACTCCGATTCGGCGTCCTCCAACAGCAACTTGAACAACGGATGGTTCAAATACTCCATTTTCACGACGAATCTTTGCTTCTCGGCTCCGACGTACACCGAGAAACAACCTTCCGGAGCAACAATCTGGTGAATCTGAGTCTGATTCGTGAGTGATCGGCATCGCTCCCAAGTTCTGGTTATTAGATTGATCTTCTTCCTCCCCATTTTTGTGTATTGGAAAGCAGAGAAGAAGATTGATTGGTCAGTTAATGGAGAAGAGAATCTGTTGATGGATCTGAGAAAAATGGGTGTGGAGTTATGTGTATATATAGGAGATTATTATATTGAAAATTCAAATTATTTTTGTCATGTGTTCATTTTTATTTTTGTCAACGCGTCGACAGATTTTGAATATATTTATTGGGAAACATAATCATTATCATATTGAAGATAACAGCCCAGCCACTACTCTTCAGTCTTCTCTTTCCTTTGTTCAACGCTTTTGCTTTGAGACCACAAATTGTAAATTTTTTTTTGAACTCAAAATTGTAAATTAATTACATAAAGATTCTTCAAAAATAAAATAAAAATACATAAAGATGTCACTATTTTATTCTACATACAAAAATAGTTTAGGACTTAAATAATATAAGGAAAATATTCGACAAAAAGATAATAAACTTTAGTGTGCTCTTTTAACCGGAATCAAAGAAGCACATTAACATCTCCTATAATTTAGGACAAACACAATGCGAAAAAAAGTAAGAATATGTTCATTTCTTCTTTTGAGACAAGCACAAAACGATGAATAATGCAAAAAATATGCCACTGTCACTTCCAAAGAGATAAAGTTGAGATAATTAACAAAATTGAGTCACAATTTTATGTGTTAAAAGATATTTAATTTACTATTGTTCGTTGTGAGTAGCCTTGATTAAAGTCTCGAATAACATAAAATAGTTAAATTGAGACGTTGGTTTATACTATCAATAATTAAAGTGAAAGGAGAGGAACCGGAAACTAGCCATTACACTCAGAATCTATGTTGCAAAATTATTAATCGATAAATTAAGAGAGATATATGTGAGAAGTAATTGACTAATTGGTCAAACATTGTAAATTAGTTAGTGATGTAAGTGGAACTCTAATGATTACAAGCGTTTGACTTTGACCCGGTGGTGTGGTTTGCTACTACTACTAGGCTTCTTGTGAGCTTCTGTGTAGTCTTCCAATAGTTACCTTTAAAATTCTTTTTACGAAATCATATTAAATAAAACAATCTCTAATCTACTTTGTTTTCATAATTAATCAAGTCTTTATCTAATATTAATGACATAAATGAGAATTTTGGTAGTTATTAATACATTTTATCGTCACAATATAATTATTCATTTTTCTATTTAATCATGTTTTAGATGTAGAGAGTCATTAATATGTTATGAATGAAGGACTTGCATGCATGAATTTACAGCTAGTCTTCTATGTCATTTTACACTGAGGTTTATTATTAAAGATAAGGTTCCTTTGAATTTTTGAACATGTCACATTCGTAGACATTTGTGAACATGGATAGTTTTGAATTTACATAAGTATTTAATAGTTTTAGACTTTTAGTTCAAAAAATTAGATCAGTTTGATTTCAAATAAATAAATGACATTCCTATTAAAAATAACAACTACTCACTAGTTAGTGGACTTAATTTTTAATCCCCTTTCTTATAATTGTAATTGTTTGATGATATTCTTTATTGTACAATGGTTTTAGAAAATTAAAATAATTATGACCAAGACATTTTGATTTTGATTGGGTGAAACTAACTCAATTATATGATATTATATGTTTGTCAGTTTAAATTAAAAAACATTAATTTTGTTTTGTTTCAAAATAACTCAATTTAACATGTGCACGTTGATGTAGTATGAAGGAATCTAAAGGGAGATAGGAGGTTGTTGTCAATGGCCACATAAATATGTGTATTTAAAATTGCATCACTCATCTTATATTACTAGTCTTTTGGCCCAGCGATGCTCGGGTCTCTAATTTCTAAAATTATTTATATTATTTTTTATATAATGAT
>JAYMTF010000431.1:0-36628 GCA_036897485.1 Pelargonium nanum | reverse complement strand
AGTTTATTCTTGATTTTTTATGCCGAATCATATATATATATATAATTTTCTTGTAGATTTAACATTTAAGTTTCATATAGAAAAACATTTAAGTTTGTTAGATTTACGAATGATAACATTTAGAAATAAAATTGTGTAATGTATGGCTATATGGGGCAAGTAGGACAAAGTTGACGTAAAGTCCACCTCCCTCAATTATGCAAATTAGTTCGAAATTGTTCTCAACAGTAAATTTAGCTAACTAAATCATTAAAAAAAACATATGAAGACTAAAATACGAAACACTCTTCCCCTCATTATTTACCTTGTGACATGTGCATTATACTTCAATAAGAGTATTTGTACATTAAATGTTATTCTTCTGGTTGTTCATCCACTAATCAATACATCTTTAAATTAATTGTACTATTCAAATGAACTATTTACTATACATGATCACAAGAGGAAACAATTGAATATGGAAGCACTCCATTTCATTTCATTTTACATCAAATAAATATAACAATATCAAATTTACAAAGCAGAGACCAACTTACAAGCTACAAACATGCATTGCATATGATAACAATCAACATTCTCTTCTCAGCATCTCCAGTATGCATTCTGGATTCCGAATTTCTTGACTCTCACTCTCCTGCGAATCCTCGTTCCCTTGTGAGAAATCAACACTGGTGTAAGTACGGATCCCGGGACCGTGACTGCTGCACTCCCTCGTCCTTCCTTGCTGCGCTCTCCTCACTTCCTTCTGGTGCTCGGTTAGTTCTAACCTTTTTCTTTTCGTAGCAGGCAAGACCTTCTCACTGTGATCGAGCTTGACCAGTTCTACTCTTTTGGAGCTCCGGCTCAGAATTGGGGTTACCCTGTAACTTGGATGGGCACTGTCATTTTCGGGTCTTGAATTGCATTTAACGAGAAATGGCGGGTGTCTCTTGCATAGACGTATTTTTCCATTTCTCGATAACTTGTCCAAGACAGTTAGTAAACTCTGAGGGTAATCTAGTTTGGTTTGCTCGCCATATGTGGAGTTCCAAAATGAGATGGTAGGCTCTGATATGGACGGGTTTTGATGGTCAAGAGTTTTTTCAAGGAGAGGAGCTTGGAGATTGAGGAATGCAGAATCAAAGACTATTGGAGGCTTGCTCCTCCGCAAAGAGTTTACGGTTTCAGCCCATAACAGATGCAGTTGGTTGTTGGCACTTTGATCCTCTACTTGAGCACATGATAGCCACTGAAGCAGTTGAGAAGATATTGTCTACAAGAACATGAAAAGCAAGTTCAAAATAAAAATAAAATAACAGGTCAATGAGGGAAAAAAAAATCAATGAACAAATATGAACCTCTCTCTCTCTCTCTCTCAAGTCTCAAACAGTAGAGACTTATGTTAGGAATATTATTGATAATCCATGCATAACAAACTTCCTAAAAAAAGAAATTGGACATTCCTTTTGAGACAATTTTTAGAGACAAATTTAGTTTATAGTTTTCATGACCATGCTCTTCAACCTCGTTCAAATAGATTCACTAACGGTAAATTGCAAGCATGGTATATTAGAAATGAAAGTTACAGACCTTGAAGAACATCAGTATATCTTGCTTGAAGTGAAGCCAACTAACGAAGTGTGCCAAGGCAGAGAATACCCTGTGACATTCAGATCAAAGTGACATAAGCTGAATTAGATAACAATTTAAACTTAGCATGAAGAGAAAGAAAACAGATCCAGCGACTTACCTTGAGGTCAAACCAGTAGGTGATGGGTCTGTTCCCAGCTTTGTCCAGGAGAGCTTCATAAATCTGTATAAGCCCATTTAACATAAGCAACAGCAGTTGAGAGTTAATGAAGTGCCCTTCTTCAGGAAAAGGAAAAACGAAAAGAAAAAAAAAAAAAAAACTCCCCAATTTCTGAAGTATTTTACTTCAGTGTTTCAAAGAACAGACTCAATACAGAAATAAATTTTTTTAAAAAAGGCAACCCAGTGTACGAGGCTCCCGCCCTGTTTTCGTGAACAGAATCGATACAAGCTTTCGCAATTTTTTTTTCTAAAATACAACACATTTGTCATTTTCCTCATCACGATGTTGATACAATGTCAGACGAACAAGGTTTCTGATCAAATGCTATATGAACTTACATAATTCATTGATGGGTAAATCACAACATGGGCACAGTAGACTGTAAATTTTAAATAAGAATATTTGCACTTACCTAGAAGCAAATTCCAACCTATTGTTGATGTCACCAGTTGTATTATGCTCTGCATCACTTTGTATTTTGCTTTCACCTACATTTGCTTCTGAATTCATGCTCTGCTCTAAAACACATATCAAAACATTGCCCAAAAAAGATAAGATATCAAACTCCAAATCCTTATCATGTTCACTGCCACTCTTAAGCATGCTGTCAGTGCAACCATTCAACATTGAAGACATATCCTCGTGGAACCTGTTCATATTGGAGCATTTGAGCTGCCTTGTAACTGAAATATAAAGTGACTTCCACACTTCAATAGCAGGTTGAAGATCAAGCTTTGACTGTCGTGATGCAGGAGATTCTTCTGAGGAGCAACTAATCCTTGCCAAGCTCAATTCTTTCTGGGGGCTAGAGCATACAACAAATGGATAGGATAAGAAATGGCACATGGAAAAATAACCAGTGCAGTCAGACTCTGTTAGTAGTGAAAAGTCCTTCACAGAATCTATGCAGTCATTTAGACATTTTGTTATCACTACCCATATCTTTAAGCAACTGAACCCCACATGTTTATACAGTAAGCTGATAATTGCAGGGACAATTTCCCGAGGATCATATGAAGATAATACAAACTTAAAATACTTGTGCATTCCTTGAAGAATAAGCTCTGTTTTTGGTGCCTTCAGAGTTGACTGAGCCACCACAGAGAAGTAGAGCACAATTAAATAAATCACTGGTGAAACCATCTCCATATGAGTAAAATAGCCAATACCAAAAAGGTCTGCATGTCTACCACGGTTAACAGATTGCAAACAGTCAATATACTTAAGATCTAATGCCACCTTATAAAGTGGGGATCCCAAAAGAGAAGGATCCAACTCCTCATTGACAATCTCTATGAACTGAAGGTATGTACAATGCAAGTCATTATGATCACTGTTTTCTGAGTTCAGATCTTCACATATCCTTTTCATGAACCTAAAAACTGTTTTCAGACACAAGATAATATCATCATATTTAGCAGTTGAGCTTTTCAACTCCAACTGAACTCCTCTTAAAACAGATTTGAATATCCTGTGGGCGGCATCACATGCAGCACTTCTGTTCTCATTGGTGACTATAGCCACTGAAGCTTGGTTGATGAGCATACCAATCACCTTCATATGGGATTCCATCTGACTAAGATCCCATGACAACCATTTGATAGGATAATGATTATGTAGACATTTTCCAGTTATTGGCAGTCCAAGCTTAGAAGTTCTGCTTGATGAACTACTATCTAACTGGCTATTCAAATCATAGTTCACATCTATATGTTTTGCCAATATAAAATCCTCAATCAGATCTATGGACTGATGCCATAGCCAAAGATTCATACCATCTGGTCCAATTCGAAAAATTGCTTCAAAGATGGGCTCCAATACCACTTTCATGACTGAGGGATGGTTGACGGATGTATCAAGTTTGTGCAACAGATAACACCACGTGTTGAAGCAAGATGAGTATACAGTTATATCACATTTACTCAACATGATTCCAATTAGGGGTGTCATAATGAGTTTTAAACTTTTCAAAAACCCACTTGGTAGGAATTCACTATTACTCCCTTTAGATATGCCTGCCTGTTGAATATTATTTTCCGCTGCTGAATTCCTCTCATGAGTCAGTACAGGAGGATGAATAAAAACATGAATAAGACCTTCCCAGGCAACCTGCAAAAGCAAAGCACATTATAACCCTTTCATTTGAAAGGAGCAGCTATTATAAATGAAAACTGGCCAGCCCCCATACTTGGTGCAACCCAGCCTTGCCCCTTCAAAGATATAGCCCAAAATACCAACATGCATAAAGAACAACTAAACACAATTTATGTATAAAGTAAATCGCTAGCGATGGATCATCTCTGGGCTAAAAAGCTATAGAGATTCGGTCTTGTTGAAGATTGAATCTGAGTTTTATTGAACTATTGACTGAAATTTATACAAAGTAAAGCAAAGCAAAATATCTACAATACCTCCACATGATAAAGAGATGCATCTAAACTTGAATTTGAATAGAGAGGGGATTACAAGCAAAGGATAAACCAGAGAATTAGTCAAAGCAGTTTGGTATAAGATGTGAGAAGTGGTGACTCGCTGATAGGTCTATCCTAGCTCTACAAGCCCACTCAATGGTTGATATATGATTTAGGAGAGTAACAATATATATGTGTTACATTAACAGTTAATGACGTTTGATGAAATAGAACAATCAAGGCGATGATTAAGGAAGAGATTGATCATCCCAAACAATTCAAGTTGGACTAGTTTGAAAGTATCCCGAAACACAACCTAGCTATTCTTTGGGGAAATTTCAAAATAAGTAAAAAATGGTGACATATAATGAAGGCTTAAGTATAGGTTAGGGATACCAATGAAGCAATCTGGACTTGTGGATCATGATCTGTAAATGTCTTCTCAAGAACTTTCAACATATCATTAACTAAATGCCTGTCCTTCATACCATGAGATCCTAGCAAGCGGATAAACCATCCCCATGCTTGCACAGATTGTACTTTCCTGCCAAGGTCAAGCAGTTCCTTCATCCCAGTGAGCAATTTTCGCTTCATATCCACAATGATTGTCTGTTCAAAATAGCATATCAGTGGACTTGTAATTACCAAACAGCATACAAGCAGTGTCACATACTTTTCAGGTGTCTCTTATACTATGAAGATTGAACTAAGGCTCTTATAAAAGGGAGAATCTATGGAAAGAAAAACAGAGTAAATTTAACAGTTTAAAGGAGGCCCTATTCATCATAGAAATTCAGGGGTGTTATGAGATCATCCTAAATTTTTGTAGATGTTGTTGATGTGCAAGGTCTACTACAAGAAGTGCTGTTTTAGGTCTTCTAAATCCATTTATGGAAAAAATGCTGTTAGTTTAAAAGATTCATCAGAATTCAACTAGGGTTCAAGTGTGTTTCCTATTCTTTTTTAATTGTAATGGACAAATTTGGCATAAATCACCCCTACAAAATGTTCCTATGTAAACAATATACAACTTCTTAGATTCTAATTTTCTCCTATCCTTCCTCCTTGAACATAATGACTAAACAGGTCCAAGTGTAGAGAGCCTTGGCTCAGGCCATAAAGGGGTAATAACAGCAAAGAACAGGTCCTAGGTTGGACCCTTGCACTTGCTACAAGTAAGCACCTCATGCTATGAATGCAGCTATTCAAATCAAATTCTCCTCTAGAAATAACAAGAGAAAATTGGTGAACCTAAATAGATATAAAGAACGATAGAAACCTTGTTAATACCTTAGAGAGGGTTAGAAGAGGAGGAAACATTATAGGCTTCATCTTTAACAGACATCTTTCTGACATATCTTTCTCCCTTTTGTCAAGGCTTAGCAATCTCCTGTATATAGGAGGGGCCCATATATTTGACGAGTCTCTCATCTTCTCACTAACTTGAGATGCTAGCTTCATCACAGCCTGCAACAATTGCACTAAAACTGTTAAATAGGAAAGACAAGCCTAGTTGTCAAATATTTATTGTATCATTTATCAACATAAAACATGCTTTGGATGACAAAAACATAACTGATCTATACATGAAAGGAGCACTTCTGCTAAATTGTGGAGAATAGGAGTAAAATGAGAAAGATCCATCATTAATCTACATCAGTTAGACGAGCGCAGTAAGGGTTACATAGTTTTTCAAATTATGAGAACATCCATCGATTATAATTTAATCAAGAGATCTACACATCACGTATTCAGGTCTGCCGGCTACATTTAGCAATGTCCCGCCAAAAAAAAAACTGAGAAGCTTGTGTGCTGCAATGTTATCCCTAACACCACCACGATTCATAGTCAGACTATCTTGACACTATACGCCCGGTTCAGATTTGAAAAATGCAACATAGTAAATGTGCATCAATAAGAAAGTTCAAGATTGGTCTTCTTATATCTGGTTGCTTTTTCAAAACATCATCAAGAATCTTAGTCTAAGTAAGCACAGTGCATAAAGAAAATTGATGACTATATTCAGAAATAAATCAAATACAGGACATCATTCCCCATCATAAGTACAATCAAAACTAACCAAACTCTAGCAATCAGGAATATGCCACAACGCATTCTTGGGCCATTAGTAGAAAATGTCTACTCATGTCAAGATACAATGTTGCCAAATCTCTCAATCACAAACTCTGCTGGAGGTGATAACACGTACATCACCAAAAGACAAATCTAAGTATGTTACAAAAAAGTGAATTTAACATTGATTTTAGCAGTTAAGGGAACCCCAATTATAAGCGAAAAAATTGATACCTATCGATCAGACCTCTTACCTGCATAGCCTCAAATGTTGTTGACAAAGATCCATTAGGGTTATCGAGGGCATGCACAACTGCTGTCAATAAAGAATGGAAATCGGCAGCCAGATATGATGCATTTAACTGTTGGATTGATATGCACCAAACTCCCAAATTACAAATTGACTGTGTTTATCAAATAGTAGCAAGTCAAAATATTTTAATAATAACTCCATTGAACCTTTAAAAAAAATTATCCAAATAATTACCTTTATCTTTGTATTTATAATTAGTTTAGCTAGAGACGCAATAACCAAACTACCATCATCAACTGCAACAACCACACAAACATAAATGAAATAACTTCTTTTGCTCCTACATATGCTCCTATATAACAAGGTAAAGTAGAAGAAACACTATTACCAGATAAGGAGTCAATGATGGTTGGATGGTAGATCATGAATCCCAAACACTTCAAAGCCTGGGAAGCTCTGGAATTTGAATAACAAAAAAAAACAATATCAACTTGAAGAAAATAATGCAAACAGTTAGGAGACTAAAATTAACGCTTACATTTCTTCATCATCATTGGCGATGTCTGCAACAGCGTGAGAAAGAAATTTTCTTGAATTTGCAGCTAGGATTTGAATTGAAAAGTGGTCTTCGGTCGATTGTTCTTGGAGATTTAGCAACGTTGAGTAAGCACAAGATTTGCTTGAATTAGTACTTGAAGATATTAGGGTTTTGATTTCTTCAAGCTGATCGGATGCAATTTGGGACATTGTTGGAGCGAAATAGGGGTTTTGGAGAAAAGAGTGATACGAAAGTGTGATTTTAGGACAGAAACCCTAACTCTTTGGACTATGGTGCTGTATTGGGTTCAATTTTCGCGCCATAATCTGGTATGTAAGGCGGGTATCGAGACAAATTATTGGTCCGTTTGGCTACAAGGTTACGTCTGTCTGTTGTTTTTGTTAATAGTAAAATATCCAATTTGGTTTTTGAATCTCGTGTTTCGACCAAATTTGATTCTGAATTTTTCGACTCAAATTGATCCGTAAAATTTTGTCTCTGAAAGTTTATATATTGATCCAATTTGGTTCCTGTATTACTTATTTTTTGGTGAACAAAGGATAGCAAGAACAAAAACTAGCCAACACCAACTATAATCTGCTTGGCGAGACCCTGCTCGCATCCTCCCGAACCAGCTCCGCAACAAACTCTGGCATGGTATGGAATACTGTCCAATCCGCAACCTCAGCTCCCTCATAGTTGCAAGCCTGTCAGCCACCATGTTCCCTTCCCGATAACCATGACGGATTCTAACCTACCAATCTCGGGCCATTATTAACTCGTGAATATCCTCATCGTCAGTTGGCATCACCCGACCCTGTTACTCGTTGGAGTATTGCAGTCGAGTCCACAACAGCAACCACCTTCCGATGGCCTTCTGCCCAAGATAAACGCAAGCCCGTGCGCAAAGCTAATATAAGCTCTAAGGGCAATGATAATTTTGAATCAATATTTGAAAGTTCATAGACTATTTTTTGTTAAAAAGAGTTAGAGATCAAATTGGATCAAAACATGAATGTTCATAGATCAAACTGAGTCTTTTACAACTGAAAAACATCATATTTTTTTGTGTCGTGTTAGTGTTCATCACAAGAGTATCAAATTATGTAGTACATGGCTTATCATGTTGTACACTCTTAACAAATCAATGAAGCCCTCTTATCCCATCTTCAACAAGGTCCACTTCATGAAAAAAGGCAGTTGGTACTACTCATGTGATGAACACTGTAGATTCATACAAAATTTGATGCCCAAATTATGTATTATCTGTCTGTCTTCACTTGATACTTATTATATAGTTGGCCCAACTCAATCATTCTAAAGCCTAAATTTTAGAATCACTTTATGTCTTCCAATCAAGGACCAATAATAATACTCAGTTTCACTTGAACATGATTCAAAGAGAAGAGTTCAACCCTATATAGTTAATTCATAATTTTTACAAAATTAAGAAAAATGACACCAATTTGGAATTAAGGGAATTTGATTTATTAACCCTAACCAATATTCATATTTTTCTTTTTAAAAAATTATATTTTGGAGTGTCTCCAAATCCATTGTCTCAAAACTAATATTTCATATAGATCTCAAAATAAGCGTGTTAAAAAATTAGTTAGAGTTGACCGTTTTTTTAGTATTTTCTTACATGGATTGTAAGTCTCAACTATATATAAATTTAACGACTGGAACTCAATCAAAAGTAGACACATTCGAATTAGGTTCGAGAGTATGTGTGCAAATTCGGGACTTGTTGAGCTTTCATAGTCCTAATTGAATTTCAGCCATTAACATCTAATATGACAACAAGGTGAGTTCATATGCTAGGACTTGGTGTAATGCATGATCTAATGTTTGTTCCATTGGAAATATATATAGGATTTAAAGTGTGGACAAAGCAAGGTTTAATGGTTTGGTGAGTCATGCATCAAACACTTTTTGTGGTGATCTCAACAAGTTTTTGTTGGTGTTAGCTAAATAAGTAAATAGAGAAAGTGATGGGTTTCAAGTGGGATATAGAATGAGGCAAGCAAGCTCATCTCTTTAATTTGGGGGTTAAGTTATATATAAAAGTAGAGAACAACATAATAGAGTGACCCAAAGGAAAAGGAACCACCAATATTTTGGAATGTTTTTGGGACGTTGACGTGGCACTCTGTCCTTGACAAGGACCTGTCATCTACAGCAACATGGGTTTCATATTTGGTTACAATCAAACACCTCAAAACAGCAACCCAAAAGATTATGATTTATTAATTTGATCATCAATATGGTTCTAAAATATTGATCCCATTATGTTTTCTTATTTCCATTTTAAAATTTATAATTTAAATGTTGTCTAGTTGTTTTTCAAGCCTAACTATACTTTATGAGCATGAAATAATCTTAATTAGTAGAGAATTAATTACATAGATAATTAAATCTATGGTGTTTGTTAAAAAGCAACCACTTTTAACTTTTCTGTTTGGTCGCTAAAATTTGGTGTGATGATTCACTCAACTCCATGCACCTCGATCGTGATCATACCAATATTCATATTTCCAATACAATATAGATAATTAATTAGCCACACCATTTTGTAGGAGAGCAATAAAATTCATACAAGGAATTATGAATTTACCAAAGTAACATATCAATAATTATCCATCAATACTTATGTCAATGAATGTGTAAAATATTTTAGAGCTCCACATAAGTTAATGTGTTGTGTTTTTTATAAGCATAACGTGTTGTGTTAGAAGTCAAATACATGTTACATGTATAAACATAAACACGATACACTTATTAATTGTGTTGACTATGCTCGTGCCGATTTTTTAACGAAATTACGAAAGATTATGTGAGTTGAAATCGATGTTGCGTACTCTTAATTTCTACTTTCACTATATATATACATATCTTACCTTATGCAAAGTATATTAGGATGATAAGTATAGATTTGTAAGTAAAAGACGAGACAAGATGAAAACAAATTGAACATGAGAAATGGAGAAAAGACCAAAAAACTAGTAACCCAATGTTATGACTTAACATATTATTTTAATTTTAACTGTATTATCGTATCGTGCGTACGTGTTTCAAAAGGTCAACACAAACACATACAATACGATTATAAGACATATGTGGCGTAATCTTATTAAATTTGATGAGATGTCTTAACTATTAGTTGCTCACTCTCGTACTACTACATCTTATCAAATTCACTTATTTTGTGGAATATGTCCACTCTTTTAACGATCTCAAACAACTGGCAAAGAGTTGAAAACTCCACATAGTTTATCACATTAAAATATATATAAAAAAAAAAGGTACGAGAAAAGTGATGAATAACGAGGAAAATGTTAGGAACAAGATTTGTAGAAGGGATTGAAGTGTAAATTGAGTGGGAAAGACAAAGTGGTGGGTTAAATCAAATGGACAAAAATGACTTGAAATGGTGTCGGGCATGTCTGTAGGTGTAGGACGTGGAGTCAGTGATATAGTGACAAAAGAGAACATGCATTTCTATGCATTTGCCTCCATAAATATTCATTTTGATTCACTTAAACTTGTAATTCTAGGGATGCTCCCATCCCAAGTTTTACTTTTAATCCTTATTTTAATATCTAATTAATTACCTATAATTCTTTTTATTTTACTTTATATTTTCATCCTATTTGGAAGCACCAAAATTTAACACCAACGGCTTGGAAGCTTCAGCATAGAGAAGGAGAGAAAAGTTTATATTTGGAGACCTATACCATTACTACAAATACTAGCTAGCCAGCACTAAAATAAACAAAATATATTAATACAATGTATTTATAAAGTATAATTTTTGTCTTTATTTTTGATAACTTTAAGTGAATTTAGCAATTTTTCTACAAACCACAATTGAATAAAAAGTTTGAGTTTTTCAGCTGATTCGATTATATTCCATTCACCTCAAAATAGAAGTTCTATTCCTCTTATATTTTTATCTCCAAGTAAGTATACTATTCTTTTTTTAAAGAATTAGTCATACAACGTAAATTTTTTTGACAATATTCTTATAATAAGTTAGTTAGTATTTTTTACGTTTGTGACAACCGACGTTTACGAGAAAACAAGATTAAAATATAGCCAACTAACTTATTATTTTTTTTATATTTAAATTGATAATTAAAATACTTATTTTAAGATATATAGGAAGTACACATATTTTTACGTTGCTCAAAATGTTTGTAATTCAAAGTTAAGGTATCACAAAGATTCCATGCACCAAACTGAGAAAATTACGAGAGAAAACACATCCATACACATGGAAAATAAGGTTAAAATAAAAGAAAAATATCAAAAATCAAAATAAAACCAGACAAGAAAATGAGAGAAATGAATTGAAAAAGAAAAAAAAAACAAAAAACAAAGGGATGGCTTCCAATCCGAAAACGTGAAGCCACCATCATTACAGAGTGTCTGTGTCTTCCCATTCTTTTTTATAGCTGTAATTTAATTAAAAATAAATAAAAATAATTAAACTCATGTGTGTGTTTAGTACATACAAATACAACCCACCCGACAGCACAACGTCCGTCCCGCAAAATACGGGCTGTACTGTCACTCACTCGCTCACTCTCTTGCGTTGTGGCTTGTACGTCACGCTCCTTTCTCTACGGTGTGGACTGGTGCGGTTTGGTGGGTCACCTCCTTCACATGCCTCCATGTGAACCCCGTTTGTTTAGGACCCTCTTTCTTTAATTAATCTCTTGCTTTTATCTTTCATTACTCTCTCTCTCTTTCAATCCCACCTTCACACACTTGACGTGGGTCTCACGCGCCTTCTCAATCATGAACCATCCATCACCCAGTAAATATATATATGGAGTTTGATTGATAAGGTTTTAGTAATGGTTGGTGTGGTGATTGGGAGATTCAAAATTCAAAAACCTCTTTTATGCACCACTAAAAGATGTTGGGCTTAATGACAAAGTATATTATTGTGTAATGGCATTAGCACCAATATAAAATGTAGGGAGGTTGGGGCACCATTATTATTTGCTGCTCAAAGGTTTTCCATATAAGTTAATAACAACACATCAAATATCAAATCTGCTTTGCTTTCTCATTATCAACTTTTAAGATAAATATTATTCTACCAAAAAAAATCACATTTAGCTTTGTTGGCGAATCATACGGTAGATTTGATGGTGGCAAAGGATGGTGTACAGAACTCTCTATGTATTTATCTTGAACTCCAAGTGCAATTATTGTCAGTTGTACGTGTTCTTCAGTTTGTAGGGGTGGATTTCAATGCCATTAACTTGGTTATTCAGGTTGATGGAGAGTATTCCATTGCTTTCGATTTTGATTATTCAAGATGCTTTAGCTATTGTGGCTAAGTTTGGTAGTGACAATTTTTTATTTTCGGGTTGATATGCGAACGGAGTGACTCACAAGTTAGTTAGACTTTCGGTGTCTTTGTCAGACTTTTCTGGATATGTTGATTTTGAAGTCCATAATTTTATATTCTTTTTGTTATTGTTTGATTTGAAGTAATACATTATTAGCTTTTACATTTGAAAACAATATTTCTTTATTATGTGCATCATAAAGTACAATCTATTCTAAAATCGACAATCTGAATCCCAATTCACGAAAACTCAAATCGATACCTTTAGTTTACTTTGAAAAAATCAGTCATTAAAACGGCGATGGTATGTATTTACTAGTATAAATTAGAGGAGGTGTTGAGACATTTACGTGTAGAAGAAAAGCGCGTGAAGATGGTGATGTGTAAAATGTATAGTTGAGCACGTACATATGTATGGGACAGATACGAGGTAAGGGCCCACTGGTGTGCCCCAACTAGGGTTAGGGTCACCGTTAGATCCGGCAGGTTGCATCAGAGCCGCACGAAGCTTTATGGCTAATTACCATTATTTTATTCAATTAAGTGCATTTTTAATATTTTTATATGCATGTGTCCACCGAAGAAAACATTATTAATTTATTATTTAAAAACTCACACGTAGTGGTGTCTTGAATTTATAGGTGGAAAAAAGTGGAGAACTGGAAGAGGAGGTCCAATATTCTTCTTGGGATTGGTGGTAAAAATAAATAAATAAAAATAATTAATTTCATGTACTACAACACAAATTTGATATTATAAATACAAGTCCCATCTCCCCCACTCCTCTATAAACCTACTACACACATCTTCTTCTCCTTCTCTTTTCTCTTCCACTGTTACTGTTAGGGTTTCATCGCAAGAAACACAAAAATTAAATGAGTCTCTCTGTATTCTTCCACAGCTTTCTTGAACTGCGACAACCAGAGACGAGCTCTTCCAAAAGCTCTGCTTCTTTATGGTCTCCGGCGGTTCAATAAAGCTGTGGGAAGATACTGACAGGTTCAAAGCTTTCGAGCCTCAGATGTTACGTTTACTGATAAAAAAAAGACAGGTTCAAAGCTCCAATTATATATATATATCAGTATCGTGATTGTTTTTCTTTTCTTTAGATCCATTGATCTACTCTGATAGATGTTTTTGTTTTGGATTGTTTAGAATTATGTATTCTGAAAAATATATCTATCTATATATATATATACATACACTAATATTGTAATGAGGTGTCATCACCTCATTGGCTTGGCTTAGACTAAGCCAAAAATTATTTGGCTCATATTCCATTTACTCATTATATATGCACACAACCACTGGAATTATCAGTCATTTTTAAATATATGCATTACCTTCTACACAGATTGTTTTAAATATATATTCACATATACATACATATATTAGTGTGAGCTTGGTTATGTACCTGTCATGTAGATATAGTAGCATTTTAATTTCTCTGTATTTTTTTGTAAGGTCATAAAAACTTTGTATCTATATATATAGTAGCATTTTGATTTCTCTGAATTTTTTGTAAAAAGTTTGTATATATATGTATAGATCGGGGCTATATATATAATTGTCACAATAACATTGTGAACCTTTTGTGCAGGTCGCTAGCTGTAATATTGTAAATGTGACGAACAAAATGTAGATGGACCACAAAAGAAAGTAGTAGCTAGCTAGGTAGGTAAAGGCTTTTATGATATTTGGAATCAAAACTATAGTCTATACATACATATCTTCAATAATGTGTATATATATATATATATATATATACAACCTTGCAGAAGCATATAATTAGGGTTTTCTTTACTCAGCTTAGGTAATATATACAAATCATCTTTTTGTATCTTTAGGTTTGGAGATCGGATCTTAGAGTCTGTGCTTCATCGGCTAGTTTGTTAATTATAAGAAAAAAACAATGTAGCTTTTTCGCATTTACATAACAGGATCTTGCATGCATATGTTGTTGATTGTTCATTATTTAAAGCTAGCTACCAGTTTTTGCTGTACTGAATCAAAATAGAAATGGACCTTGCAGAAAGGCCCTAGTGACCAAGCAATTCAAGAATCATGTGTTTTCACTTTGTATCTGTACCAACACTATTAGATACTTCTTCTAGTACAATTTAATACTTTACAGATCATCATATATACAAATATGTATATATAATTGTGTGCATGTTATAGACTTGTATGTATTTCTCCGTATTTTGATAAATGGGACAACTCATGACTCCTCTATGATTTGATTGATTATTTGCTAAACACGCGTCTAATCACTAATGTTATATATGTATCTTTGTGGTTATGTCGGATTTTTTAAGAAAATCTATACTTTTGCAATAAACAATGCGAATAAAGTAACGTAGATTAGTTTATAGTGGGTGGGTTTAGCGATTTTTTTTCATCGAAAGTCAAAAAGTAGGGATTATTTTTTACGAAATTTGCTTCCCTTTCCGGGAGAAAGTTGGAGGTTGATCAGAAAGCTAAGATTTCATTGTGCTTTGTGAAAATGGTAATTGGTTGAAACAAAAGAAAAAGCAACCAACAACACCAAAGCATTGTTTGATTAGTTAACTATAATTAACTTTAAATTAAACAATCCTATCTTGATCTGGTTGTCTTAGCACTAGCACCACTGTAACTTTTGTCTTATTATTACTCCTAAACCAATTAACTAGTATTAGAATGTAACATGGGTACTCAAGAAACAGATCACCATTCTTATCTTCTGGTTTTAGAGATCTAACAGGTGTTAAGCAGCTCTTAACTTCATTTTTTTTGTGTGTTAAATAAAATTTTGTTCTGACAAATTATGTACTTCCTTGAACCTCACATTCATATTTTTCTGCAACCAGGGAACATGCATGCATGTCCCATATTTAGATTTAGTTTTTTTGCAGTTTACACATGAATTTTTAGAATCATTTTTATTTATATATTCTTAAACTATGAGAGATCCATTGTAAGCTGTAACAATGGTAATTCTAATTTTTTCACTCAATGAGATGTTCATGATGATGATGATTGCTCCTCTCGTCTTTGATAAAGTTGTTATCATGATCTTCATGACTGTAATTGATGATCACTTGCATGATATACATATATACATATATATATATATTTATATATATATGCCTGAAAATAAGGACTTGGCTGTTCCTTTTTCCCAACACATGGGTTCAGAATTATTGATGCATCTATGCTATTTCTCTTTCAGTTCCTCCATGGTGTCAACGTTGATTCAGCAAGTTGAGCTCAAAAGTTTCTTTCCGCTTTTGCTGTAAACATCTATGGACCATCTTTGCTACTGGTTTGCTGTCAAGGTGAAAAATCTGTACATTCCTCAATCGCCTTTTTGAGACGCATACTTTAACCTAATCTCGTGGAGGTACTCGTGATTTTGTTAATATTGATTCCCGTATATGCGCTAAAATATAAATTAGTATCATACTTTAGGTTCATTGGATCAAGCATATGAACCAACCACATTTACTAATTTTTAAACCCAACTAAAACCATACTTTTATATAAACTAACAAGTTTGTGCACTGGTTTTTATATGCATTTTTGCTAGTATGCACAATTAGGTAAAGCTTGTTAATTAATTGCTAATTATTAAGCATTGTTCTCATCTTGTCATGTAACGATGTTATTGCAATTATATTAATTAAGTTGCTTCTTCGGAAAACTTTCTTGGATTTTTTGTTTGTTTTTTTCTTTGAAAATAATTGAAATATATATCAGAAACAATGTGTGATGGAAAACTGAGAATTTGTGAAGACTTTTCTTGAAGTGAATATATATGTGTAGTTCAAATCTTGTACTTTTTAGCAGCAAAAGGTTCAACAAACCAAAATGATTCTTGAATTATGGTCCCACTTATATACTGCGAACCATAAATAATATGGTTTTGTTGTCATAGCTCCTAGACAAGGAGGTCCAGACTATATGTATTATCTGTCTCTACTTCAATATGTATGCAAACATTCATCACGGGAAAAATATTAATATCCCATAAGTATTTTTTACAAAATTTAAAACACATCGAAACACATATAAATTTTAAAACGTATAGTAGAAAACAATTGTGTGGCTTTCGGAACTAATAACATTAATCTTGATCATTTAAGAAGATTCAATACCCATATTTTTAATAATTTGTATAAACAGTACTTGTATAAACGAATGTTAATGCAAGGTAGATTTGGCACTTGTATAAGTGAATTCAGGTGGAAAAAAGGCGTACCAAGACCTACTTACATAAATAACACGTTTAAATATTTATTTATCCTCCCACATTCTGTAATTCTCGTTTGAATTTTTCTACAATGAGTTCACGCTATTTTACATATTTCTCGTATATTTGAGCAATTGTGTTTATGCACTTTGCATGACAACAATAATGTTTAAGTGGTTTTGTACGTATAATCTCTTAGTTTTACTTTTACATGGTCAAAAAAAGGTTTATTTAAAATGTAAATTTTCTCAAAAGAAAATTCATGAATCTTATTGTGTAGATTTCTTGTTTAGAACCAGTTTTACCATGAGAAAGAACAATTGCATGATTATTTTTTGTTATAATAAAAATTATGAGAAAGGAAAGAGAAAAAAAAAAAGATGTAAGAGACACTGGCATAGATTTGGAACATTCATCATGTGAGACTGAGCTGTAAACTTTAAAAAATAAGAAAAAAGATGGATGAGAGGGCAAACAAAGCTGAGCATGCATGCACAGATTTGCAGAAGGAGTGTTTGGCAACTTGTGCTGCAAATATGGCAGCTCATGGAGCCTGCATCTGCATCTGCTTCTGCAATCTGCATCATATCATATATATTTCTATATCATATATCACTATATATATACATATAATTTTTTTTAAAAAGCATAGCTATGAAATGGGGTCAGCCTTTTTCATGAGCACTGTATTTTTCTTCATTTTGGGGATTTAAATCATAATTTTGCTTCTTCTTAGTTCTTATAAAAAGCAAGCAAGAGCAGTTCCATTTTAATTGGTTGCTAAAGTTTTCTGAATTATTGCTGCACCTTTTGGGCCTGTTTCTCATAATATATATATGTATACTTTGCACAAGAGTCAGAATAGAAAAACAAGTGGCTTCATGATACAATTTTAGATCACTAGGCTTTGCTTTTTAAAGGGATTAGAGGACCCCCCAATTTAGCAATTGACATTTACATAGCAATTATTTATTTATTTATTTTTCTTTTATGGTGTACAGGACTGCCATGCCCATTTGCCTGGCCCATTTTTAAACTGATTTTCTTGGACCTACCCTTCATCTCTTCTCTCTGCTCAAGATTCCCTTCAAATTCTGCATAAACTTATTAACTATGCAAAAGTAAATGAATATGATCAACAAGTTAATGAATTGTTTGAATTTTTGAAGTTGAGAATTCATATATATGCATGAACATGAATTCATATAGTTTGGTGAGAGTGGAAGGTGTATAATATTTGGAGTCTCAAGTCTCAACAACCATTCCAACCTAAAATAGTTAATGTAGTCATTCCAAAAAGATCTTCAAGCCACAAATATGTAATTGAAGCATTGTATTTTTTATTTCTTGAGAGAGAGAGAGAGAGAGAGGGTGGTTAAAAGTTAAAAGATTTAATAATAATAAGATTAAAAAAAAGGAGAGAGGCCATCAGATAGGACAAAGATAAACCTTTTTTTCACAGAAATGTAGGAGGAGATCATATGTTGAAGCAAAACCAAAAGGCCAACAGGAAGAACTGTCATTATTGATCATAAAAAGGAAACCCATCAGGGAATCTTCTCTGCAACATATACATATGATTCACATATACTCATATTTAAAATTCCTTTTCAATTTCTTCACCATTTTGATAATCCTATGAAACAGATCAACTAATGGTAGTAGCGGAGCTAAAATGTAGGATCGAGGTGAGCATAACAAAACTAAACCAAACACATAAACTATAATATCTGCCTAACATTTAATGAAGTTTTGAAAGATCGCATACGCAGCTGCTTACTACAGCCCACCCCTTGCTCCGCCACTAACTAATGGGAACTCCCAAAACATTCACTACAATTTACTGATAATTTGTGTAGTAAAATGTTACACAGTATATATTTTTTACCATGCATCCAAATCACAATGCTTGGCTCAAGAATTCATATCACCATCTTCATTGTTAGTGATTCTTTTCAAAGAAAAACAAAACCTCCATAGACTAAAACAATTCCAGAGAATTGAGTAGTTGAAGAAATTTACCTTAATTAATCGTGGCATGCAAGAGTTTGGATTGAGATCTTGCCTTCTGCAATCTGCATGCATTAATGCAGTAAAAAAAATCCTGAAATTGCCATGTTTTCCCACAGCTTTCTTGAGCTTCCATAGCCAAAAACCAAGCACAAAAGAAGTTCAAGAAAGCTGTGGAAAAGCATGACAGGACTTAACAACAAGAATTGGCCTCATCTTCATCATCATCATCATCATCTCCAGATCTTGCAATATGGGCACACACAATACATAGGATAAGAAAATTGCAGAAGATAGTGAAGGAGAAGGAGAAAGAAGGACCACACTATAGTATATATGGAGTGTTGATTTTAAACACCAGCTTTATAGGAAACTTGTAGCTAAGCTATGCGATCTTATAGAGGATCGAGGCCACACACAGACTGGTTTGTAGGGTTCACTACTCTCCAATCACTGCTCTGTTCTTCACTATTCACACCTCACTACAATACAATACAATACACACACCATTTTTTAATTTTTTTTATTATTTTAGCAGTGAGTGCGCAACACAGAGACTGTGGGGCACCAGCAAAACAAAACGTCACATTTATATTATTGTACATTTACATACGTTATACACAACCTTATACACCTTTCGATCCATTTGGTTTTTCAATAACCCTAGCTATCTATACCTAGCTATGTGTATATACATATGTGAGTCTCCTAATTTTATTTCAATTTTAATCTAGACAATAAAGAATTCTGAGTCAACAATAATAGTATAAAATCATGTTAACTTTTCACTTATATTCGCTTCGGTGAATTAGTGTGAACGGAATAGTACGCTAAATCTAAAATTTCAATATATAATATAATGTTGTTTTCTTAATGTTTAAAGTTGTAACTTAGTTTTTATGTGATTTGCACCTATGAAAGAAACCAATTTTATTAACTAAAAGATCATTTTCAACAAATTCCTAACTAGTGACGGAGCTGACAAACCAACTCATGCTGATAAGCATGACACAGACTCTAAGGACCTAACTAACGCATGTGTCGCTTCGTTCGCAGAACAATTTACATAAAAACTCTATTTTTAAAAAATACTCTGATAAATCACAAATATCCGAGATAATCAAACCAAAGACACTTATCACACTTCTTACTCTCTTTAATTAATGAATATCAAAATAAATTTTTACCCAAATTCCTTACCTAAGTGTGTAATTGAATTATCAAAATGAATTTTGCCTCATATGTATATACAAATATAAAAATAAGAGGAAATTTTATTAGATGGAAATAGGAAGCTTAAAAAAACATGCTATCTACCACCAAGCGCGTGGGTCAACTGGTAAGGGGTTGTTTCAGCTTAACATGAGGTTTCGAGTTCGAGTCTTAGGGAATGTAGTTGCTTTAAAACTTGGTAGGGAGAGTTTCGCCGCCCTTGTGGTCCTACCCAGCTCGAATGAGGATTAGTCTGGATGTGGTAGAACGGCTTAAAAGTGTCAACCGCTAGTTTGCGGGGCCGCTCAGAAACCTCATAGTTTAGAAGGAAAAAAAAACATGCTATCCCATCACATGCATGTGGCCATGTGATCACGATCTCTTTTATGTGTAAATTGAATCTTTAATGAGGTGTTAAGGGTATGGGTTGTTCATGGTCCCCAATCCTTGTGTGCTTCTTCTGCATACACATATATACATATAACCTATACATAATGTGGCTGTCCTATTTATTTTTTATTGCTGTTTTTTTGGCGTCTTTTTTGGAACACATATATGGACAAAATACCTATGTAATGTACATATAATTTAAGTTGGATTTACCTTAGCACACCCGTACACAGAACAAATGACTTATAACTTATGGATGAAAACTTTTTTTTCTAGCGATATAAATATACTCGATTGCATATACCGGTTTGGGAGGGATACCCCCGCCCCTACAAAACACATTAAAATGAGTTTTCATAAATGAAACGGTCTAATGACGTGACATGCACACGTGAACTCCATATCTGACGTGACGTAACGACGCGACAACAAACAATGATGTGACAACTGAAAATTAGCTACGTACAACCGGTTGAACGAGTTTAAAAGAAATGAAAAAAAAGTTTACTGTGACTCAATTAAGACAAACTCTAAGCATATATTGGACAATTGGGCCTGATTACACTCCACTGGGCCTACTCTGTATTTGGGCCTAACTAGTGTCCTTTTGCATCGGCCCATTTTCCCTCCCCAAATTAACGAGATACATCATCACACGTACGTTAAAATGGTGCATGTTGTGCAAGTTTTGACTTTATCAACAACAACACCAACAAAACAGAACCATAACTGTTCCTCAATAATAATTTCGATCGATTTGGACATACAAATAGCTGTAACTGTAGCTGCAAGAGTGGGCTATGCCTACGGAGGATATGTCAAGTCTCTTTTGTTGTACCATTCACAATTTGGATACAAATTAATACGATTTGGAATGACCATATGTTTTCATTTTATACCTATATTGTCCCCCTTCTCACCCATGTGACAAGCTTTATTTGAGAATTGAGAGAGATGGGTCTTTCACTATCCCATTTATTTGTGTTTTGCCGACAAAAAAAATTACAGATGACTACGCTCAACAAGCAGATGAAGAAGATTGCTTGGAGAATCAAAGGATACTATAAGTTATTGATACATATCTTGACATTAAGCAATAAATAATAACATTTGGATCCAATTCAAATCTAAAAGAAGTAATGGAATTTTGAACTCCTTGACAATGTATTAAAATGAAACTAATGATCTCTATAATGATAACTTACCCTTTTGGTATGAATTAAGAGTAAATATATCCCTCCTGCACAGCTGAGCTCCATTGGGATAGCAGTTCACAACCAGATGTTATATCCTCATTCACTGGCGCGGACCTTTATGAAGCACGGGTTGATTAAAACACATCAGGGTGGAAACGTCCCGGGATGGAGTTGCTTTGTTGAGCTTGCTTCAGGTGCATGGTCAGCGCATAGTTGTTCACCTAGTACAATAACAAGACAGTCATCAGATCCCAGCAGTCAAGCACAAGCAAACTATTCAATTGCTGTAATGGTGAAAAAGGAGCAAATTTCCAATCCTAATACAGATATAGCATAGATGCACTAGTTTAGGGGAACATTTTCAGGAAATCGCATAGCAGATTTGAAGCTTTGAGTTTGTGAGCTCAACCTCCAGTGTTCTCAATTGGTCCTGGTATTGCACGACAAGTTGCTTCAGATGCTGCAACTCCTGGCTTCTATCTTGATACTCCTTTTGACGCTCATGCTGTATGGCCACAGCACGCTTGAGAACCGTATTTTCTTGAATCAGAGCTTCCATTTGTTCCTTCAGCATCATGTTTTCCTACAATAAAACACACCATAAATAAAACAAATCCTAACAAAACAAACATGCCATTGAGACATGTAGATCCCCAACAATCCAACCCAAGAGCATGTAAAAAAATTATAATCAATAACAGTAATACATTCCTAGTCATGTTAACAAGAAATTTGGCAAGGGTAACAATCCACAACCTGGTGCAAGCTCTGGGCTGCCTCTGCACCTGCTCGTGCGAGGATAGATTTCTCCAAAACCTCCAGAGCTCTTGAAGCACGGGCTCTTGCATCATCCATGTCAGAAGCGCTCATCATTTCTCTGACAAAGAGCTCCACCCAGTCTGCACCATCTACAGGGTGATTGTTTTGAGCTGAAGGATCCTCAGCAGATGGAACCTCTGCATTAGTTACCGCTATACCTGCAATAAAGTGTAGTATCCCTAACCATGAAACTGCTGTTGCATAATGTAACTACTATTACAAGATCCCAGAAATTTAAAATGAAATACTAGGTTACAAATTAATGCCTATTCTCATTGTTACTTGTTTCAGTTGAAAACAAGGATTCAAGTGACTGGATGCACAAGCTATCCCAAGGATCATAGGCATGCAACAAAACCCATATTAAGACCATTTGAAAGTTTAATTTTAACAAACAGACTGGTGAGATAATTCATAGCACTTCAAAAACAGCAATTGAACAAAGGTTTGCAAGTTAAACAAGGCATAATGGAACTTTAATTAATTCTAAACTGATACAAAACATAACATGTCTTACTCAGTAGCACACTGGACGTCAAGATTCTGGCTGGAAAATGCATCTAGAGACATTACTAAACACACAAAAGACGAAAAGAAAGAAATAAAAGAATAGAAGGGAGCATTGAAGCACTAAACTTGAAATATTTCTGAAAGGTTATCGGTAATTTATATACTAATAAAGACAGAAGGATAAATTAAAGCATTGCTGGATGGAATTGTTCAACCGTAGAAAGAAAACTGGGAAGAAAAACATGGAACAAAGCTAAATACGAGCACAAAGAATGGTGACGAGGGTTCTTCTAATCGTCTTATTGAAATAAGGGACAACAGTAGACTAGTCACACAACAATTTTAGTGTTAAGAGAATAGAATAGAGCACATTAGTTATAGACTATTAGGGTTGATATAAATTAGTGAAGACCAAAACATTTTGATCAAAACACTCTAATTCAAGAGGGTTAAAAGGTCCAGGTCAGAACCCGCCAGAATCCTCCTAGACACACATTTCAAATAAATTGATAAAAGAAATCAAGTTGAACTCCCAAACAAACAAATTAACTACTTTCACTGAAACGTAGATGGTGGTGTTAGATGAGAACTTAGGACGAACGGACTTGCCAACTAAATATGCACCAAAGAATGAATGCTAAGTTCAACTATCAAGTGATTATGATCATGAATTTCATTATACTATAATAATCTACAGCCACTATCAAAATCACTTAAAACCACTATGTGAAGCAGTTATGTTCAATAACATGACACCAAACCAAAGAGACGAAGCAAATTGTATTGTTAATGATTTATTTCCAAAGATCATATCTAGGACAGTCACATTTTAAAAGGTCAAAAGTCAGTGATTACCTTGTGATTGAAATTGAGCATTTGGCTCCAGTGATGCATCAAAATTCCCGGCTACAGAGCCCAACTTATGATCAGCTGACCCCAAGCGAAGCTCATTCAAACTTCTGATAGCCGAATCCAAATCATCACCACATTCTTCAAGTGCTCTCTCAAGAAGCTAGAATTATATTAATTTCAAAATTGGTCAGCAGACCTTCTAGTTGGCATAGTTCCTAGAAAAATTTATTGACAATGCTAACAAAAAAGTTCTAGTTGAACATATGAATGTTACGTTTATCATCATTTCTGGAACCACATGCATATTTCGAATTTTCAACAGAGCAACAATCAATTCAACATTATCACGGAAAAAAAAAATGAAATCAAACAAAACGACATAAAATCTAGACAATTCCTGAATTGTGATCAGACCTGTTTGTCCATGTCAGGGAAAATAGCAGCCAAGTGTTCGATCAGGTGCGACGAAGCAAAGGAAAAAGAAGAGGAGGAGGAGGATTGAGCAGAGGCGGTGGTCCTGGGCGGCGAGAATCGAACGGGGGAGGAAGCGAAACGGATCCTTTTGGAGACGGTTGGTGTGGCGGGCAGGTCTTCGAAGAAAGATCTCTTTCCGCACACTATGGCAGACATGTTTTGGTCTCCCTCCCTCCTCTGGCTTCTATGTCCTGCCCAACCCTACCACCCTATCGCCCTCCAGTCTCGATCTTGCACCGATCTCGATCCAATTTGTTGGTTTCTTCTCCAATCTGATCCAATTCGATCGAGAATTGTAATCAATCCGATTGTTAGGGTTCGATGATCCAGAATCTCTGTCTCTGCAGTTTCTCAGATTCAACTCAAACGCATCGAGTATGGTGGTGGTGGTGGCGAATTTGATCAGCTTTTCTTTCTGTTTTGGCGACTGTTTTGAATCATGTTTACGCTTTCTATTCAATTGGCCGAGGAACAGAGAGAGATAATGATAGACAAATGGAGTGACGGACAGGTTTTGAAAGACGGGCCAGTGATAAGGCGACACGTCACCAAAACTGTGGATGACAAACGGATCGTTACGTTTTTGGGAATATTATCTTCGAATGCAAGAAGAGGTGTTGTTTGACTTTTGTAACTTCATGCAATCATGCTGTTCATACCGGTCTTGACCGGTTTCGTGAACTGGGTCGGGGCGGATTTAAATCGAACTTGAAAAAGGAAAATGATCCGAGTAAATTCTGTTCATATGCAATTTACGGTCGAAATATAATGTACCGTTGATTTTATGAAATGATCGAGATATATGACGAAACGAGTATATGTAATGTTTCATTTGTTCTCGCATCGTCATTTTTTCTGGAATGTTTCTCACTAAATAAAGAGTCAAACCATGATGATGACAGCTAACATGGATACCATGTTGCACTAGTGGTTCACCATGTGGAGCTTGTCCACAACACTACTTTTATTTATACCACAAATATATTAGATTGAGCAAATATTGCATGCCAAACTCTAGAAGAAACATAGAGATGGATATGATCATAGGGTAAGCCAAACAATAAAATACTAAAATAAAGGTGTTCTCATCTATTTGGGTCAAGGATCATATGATTATAATCACTTGAGATAGGTTGTGCTTTTGGGCCCTCCATAGTAATGATAGATTTAGCAAATGAGTTAATTTTCATTTGGTAAATTTCAAACTCTTTGATCTTTGTATTGCACTACAATATGAGAATTAATATGAATTAAGGGCGGTATTTAAGTCATTATCCTATAAAAAATAGGGAGAAGATGAGAATGACATTTTCCCACCGAAGTTCTACAGGATCCCTTCCACGTCATGTGGAAAAATCTCCTACAAGAGCTCTTGTGGAGTGAACAAGTATGAAAAGATGGCACGACAACTGCAACAACCAAATAACGTTTTGGCTAAATATTTATAGACATTGACTCTGCTGGTTGCACGTAGATGACCCAAACAAGCCCATTATATAACCTCCAAAAATAGGATATCTTGTTAGGACAAATGATGAGTTTAATTCATTGAGTGGGCTACCACACCAAAAATCTACCATGTGGTGGGCCAGTCTAACAATTGGACCCACTCACTTTGTTCCAACAAGGCCCAATATCAAGTTGCAAGAATAGGATCTCTCTAAATTGCTTTTTCTTTTCCACCCAAGCATCATAGAATAATACATATTGTTAATGGTGGTTTGGTTGATGAAATGACCTCTCACCAGAGCAACCCATCTTTCAACCCTACTTATTATATAATTTTAATGTTTTAATATTAATTTATCTATGGGGGGAGATAAGATAATTGCCCTCAAATATGCTCTTGACTAGATTTGCTTGATCTTTGACTGATCAACCAAGACTATCTCATACAACTATTTTTTTTTATTATAATCAATTAGCTCTTAATTATGAAGGTTTGGAGATTAAAGTCTTATATGGACTTAAGCTTGAGAGCCAAAGTGCTAAAACACACTTGATTTGCCATAATAAAATGACACTCACATGCATAAAGAGAAAACGGGTAGCAAAGTCATGATCAACGCAACAACAATTCATGATCCAAAAAATAAACGTCCAAGATTTATATCTATTTGTCTTAATATAAACAAACATATATATGAATCAAAACCAACTTTAATACTATATGGAATTTTAATATTAGAAATTACAACATATTGCGAACCTCACAATATAATGTCATAGTGTAAGACTTGAGTTGTACGAGCACAACTCTGAAGGCCTTTGAATGTGTGCATGAGAACACATGTCTTGGAGGAGCGCATGCAGGCATGCGTGCGTTGACGCTCTTATTTTAGAAGTGTGCCTAAGTGTGATTTGAGACGAAATAAATATATAGACATATATTAGTGTATTACTGTAATGCTTTTGGATTTTACTCATATTACACCCCTAACCCTCACCAAGACATTAGATATGTATAGGTTTTGAATCTAAAACCCTTGTTAAATAGATATTGCTTCATAAAAAAGTATATGAGATGCTTAAGCCACAAAATAATAATATTTTGATCTACGAGTCAAGATTCTTATTAAATATTAATTGGCATACCTAGAGCACAGGACCTGGTATTTCATGCTTAATATGAAATTAAAATCTAAATATAAATATTTAAAATACTAATCTTTATTAAAATAAAGACTTTGACTCTTCAATGTCAATTCAAGTTTATGCTAAAGATATAGTGATGATTCATGAACCTCATCTCCATTATATTATTCTCCTTCCATTAAAGAAATCAAAGCTTCATCTACACAAAACTACAACCCTTCACAAATCACAATTCAAATACAACTTTAATCACTTAAAAATAAACATAAAAAATGGTTGGAGCATACACAAGCAATGAAGAGTATGTGATCACATATATGTTAAAGTAAAACTGAAGATTACAAAGTGAATAAGATTGAGACTCCAAACTTCTAATTAAAGAAAAATGAACTAGTTAAGTTTTGCCAAGATTTTGATGGGTTTTGGGTATTTTTAGCAAAACAAAACTGTTTGTATATATATATAGAGAGAGAGAGAGCTAGAGAGAGAGAGAGAGAATTCCATCCCTACACAAAAGGTGGTGGAAAATAAAAAGCTCTTTTTTTTGTGCACACTGCGATGATGGTGATGATGATGCTTTCAATCTCCAACAGCAAAAACACCACACCATAACCAATTGGCTCTCCTCTGTTTCTCTCTCTGTGCACATAACAGAGAAAACACCACCACAGACAATCCTTATTTCTTGCTCTTCTTCAATGGCTTTTCTCTCACACATCCCATGCAATTGCAGAGACAACAGCTCATGAAAGTTGTTGTGAAGAGACATGGAGAAGAACAGTAAGTGTGGGTGCTGGGCAGTCCTTAAACGCAGCGTACGAGGTTCCTGCAACTCCTCTGCTTCTCGCGACTCTGCCAACTCTATTCCTCGTACTAGTCTTGTCTACGACGCAGGTACAGTGATCATATACTGTATTTCCACATCTGTTTCGGTGTTATAATTATTGGGTTTTCTTCAGATTTTGAATCTGAATTGTTGATCAATCTAATTTCTCTGACAAATGCTCCAAGCTCTGTTTTCCGTACTCTGCAACTATATGGTGTATTGAGTAAAGTTTGACTTTTTATTTTTAAATTTGGAAGAGCCTCAATGTCTTCTTCAGATCTCAAACTGGGTTTTTGCTGATTTTTCAGAAAAGAGTAGTTCTCTGAGTTATGTCAAATTGTCAATCAGTAGAATTGTAGTTTTGTTTTGTTCTTTTTGTCAGAGATGGAAATTTCAGACCCAGTTGGTTCTAAGAAGATTCTAGTTGTTCTGTTTTATTTTTATGGGAAATCACACCACTGCATCCAAGAAATCTATCTTTGGGACAGTTTTTTATTGAAAACATTTTTTTTAAAGGTTCGAGTCTCAGTGTTTGTAGGCTTGCTGATAAATAAAAAAAATTTGTTACAGCTGTTGAAACTCGATACCTAAATGCTAGCAACCGAGAGCTCTGTGCACCCAATGAGGCTCAGCTGTCCTCTGATCCACCAGCATCAAGAACCAAAGATCCATGCCAGTTACTGCAATTTTCTTTCCAGGAACTGAAATCTGCAACTGGGAATTTCAGACCTGACAGCATTCTTGGAGAGGGAGGATTTGGGTATGTCTTCAAAGGTTGGATTGAAGAGAATGGGACAGCACCAGCAAAGCCTGGCTCTGGGGTCACTGTTGCTGTCAAGAGCTTGAAACCAGATGGTCTCCAGGGTCACAGAGAGTGGGTGGTTAGTAGAATAGTATGATCTGTTTTGGGTTAGTAGATTGATGTCTGAAAGAAAAATGGTTGGTCAGGTGCTGATACTAGAGAGCTTAACATATGTATATTGGTGAATATGCAGGCTGAGGTAGACTTTCTTGGACAGCTTCACCATCCTAATCTTGTAAAGCTGAATGGGTACTGCATTGAAGATGATCAAAGGCTTCTTGTTTATGAATTTATGGCCCGCGGAAGCCTTGAAAACCATTTATTCAGAAGTAAGTAGTACATGTTTTTGTTTTCATTTAAGACCTCTTATAATGTGGTTTGTAAGTAAATCATAGTTTGTTTTTTGTACAAGGTTGTTTTGATCTTCTATGTTCCTCTACCTGTGTTTGTTTATGCTGTTCTTCATTCCTCATACTTGTTGCTAGATATTGTTTCAGTATCTAATGTCATTTCTGTATCATATGTTTCAATGGTGATTCAATCTTTTAACTGATAGCTTTCAATGATTTCTCGTCGTCTTTTGGTCTGCGACTTTTAACTGAGTGAACTTAATTTGATTGATTTTGAACTAAATGATGCTGTCTCAATTTATTGGGAAGATACTCATTAGGTACCCAATCACCAAATGGCATCAAGAAATCAATATTTCTAAAGTTTAGTACAAATTTGTTCTGTAAACAAATGCTGATCTTATCAAATTTCTTGAAGGAACCATACCTCTTCCATGGTCCAACAGAATTAAGATTGCACTTGGCGCCGCTAAAGGATTGGCCTTTCTCCATGGGGGTCCTGAACCCGTCATTTATAGAGATTTCAAGACTTCTAATATTCTGCTTGATTCGGTATGCAGTTAAATATACGAACAATCAGTAGCAGTACCGTTAGATTTTCTTACTAACTTTTTCGATATATCATTGAATTTTCTGTGAAGGAATATAATGCAAAGCTTTCAGATTTTGGCTTGGCAAAAGCTGGGCCTCAGGGAGACAATACACATGTTTCTACCAGGGTTGTTGGAACATATGGTTATGCTGCTCCAGAATATGTCATGACTGGTAAATTTCAGACATCATTAAATTTGCTAAAATCTTGATGAGAAATGTGAATTAATAAATAAGTTTAAATGATCAAACAATATGATATTGTGATGTTTACAGGTTTTTGTTTCATCAATTTCTAGTCCTATATAGGTTGAGAATCTAACAGTTCCAACCATTTTGGCTCTTTTTTTTCCCCCTCACAGGGCACTTGACATCAAAGAGTGATGTTTACAGCTTTGGTGTTGTCCTACTAGAGATTCTTACAGGCAGAAGATCGATGGACAAGAAACGCCCTAGCGGAGAACAGAATCTAGTTTCGTGGGCACGACCTTATTTAGCTGACAAGAGGAAGCTCTATCAGTTAGTGGATCCGCGCTTGGAACTAAATTACTCGATCAAGGCAGTGCAGAAGGTAACTCACTTAGCTTACAACTGTCTCAGCAGGGATCCAAAATCTCGCCCTACGATGGATGAGATTGTGAAGGTGCTTACTCCATTGCAAGATCTCAATGACCTGGCCATCTTATCGTATCACTCTCGCTTATCTCAACAAGGAAGACGCAAGAAGAGACCGGATGGAATGCAGCAGCATAGTACTCATGCTCAATCCAAGAGCATCAGAGAATCGCCAATGAATTCTGGCAGGCAGCATCGTAGGTGATTCGCGGGCATTCAATTCCTCTCCTTGAATGGCTCAACTGTCAAAATGAAACAAAGGTCTGTTAAGTAACACATTGTGTGAAGACAATATTTTAGAATGTTGTGCTATGATTTTAGGTTCTGCTGAGGGAAATTTACATCATTTTCTTTATCCTTGTATCATTTATAGCTAGTAGAGTTGAGAGCTAACAATCCATGTAGATTTTTTTCACAATTTGCCTGTTATTGTAACTAGATAAAACTCTGCATTTCCAAGATTTTTATTTTCAGCCACTTGCTGAACATTAAAAGCAATTCTTAGTCTTAACTCATTTGTGGACCAGATCACCTCTTTGTGCCAAAGTTAAATTATGCAGACATAGTATTTATCAACATTCATATATATCAACCCTTTAGCATCTATTCATGAGATCAGGTCAGGGACCAGCCACCAGCATGTTTCAACAAAAATCGGCACACATACTTCCTACAAAGATGTGCGTAAAGCATTATTCAAATCTTTTCCGAAGCATAAGTATCTACGAGAAACAAATTCTGTCATCTGCATTCATTCATATATATATCACTTTCAAATTAGAATCTCATCCATCTTCAATGTTTACACTTAATTTTTCAGTTACACACACATAATAAAAAGACTAATTATGTAATCACAAGATCAACACAAATTAAACTTATGGAATATGCTATTCAACAAAGCAAAGCACTACCACCAACTTTACCCGGGCACTTTTTTCCCTTCTGTTCTCCATCTTGTCTGCAGATGCGTCACACTTCATTTTCTAGATTCACCAGTCACCATAACAACCTAATCATAATGAACCGTATATCATATCAGTTCAAGTATTCAACTACCACGGAATTCATTTTCTAGTTTACAGAGGTAAACAAACTCGTGGTCTTGTGAAAATAATGAGAGCAAATATATGTGATCAAGCAAAACTTAGTGACAAAATCGCTATGATGAGCTACTTCACTTTACCAAACAAATTGTTCATTCATATTTGCTAGATAAGATTGCAGACAGCACCATCATGACACCTAACAACAATATACCAAATCTATCGAAACAATCACAGAACAGCAAGTCCAAACAAATTATGAGATAAGGGAAAAAAAATAGAAACAAGAGGCGCATCAACAGGGCCCCTACCTAAAGTGTATGTTATTGTGATGCACATATTGAATTGAACTTAACTTATTAATCAAAATCTCCATTGATTTAAACTATAACGAATACCAAAAGCAGTTCTCAATGATCACTACTATAGCCAATTATATATAGACAATGCTTAAGTTATATATAGATGCCAGAATTATTATAATTAACTTCTTGATACAAAGAACTGGTGATAGTTAGCAATTGGAAGAAAAATTAGCAACCACGTGTCCATTAATGTAACTATGACTGAACCTGGAATATAGCTTATAATCAACAGCCAATCTTACGTACCAGCATAAGAACACTGATGCAAATAAAACTGTGTAGAGATCAGATCACTAGCTAATTTGTTTGTCATTACTCATTATTCAAGATGATGGAGGCTTTACCTAGTATCAACTATCTACCTAGAAGATATTTATGATGGGTAAGGAAGAGCTAGCTGATGTTGGATATCAATACAGCATCATGGAACTACTTATATTTACAGAGAAGTGTAATACTCTTACATTTGGTTCGTTATATAATATTATCTGCTGCTATTCAAAGTTCAAACTCAAACATCGTATGACTACTTAATTAAGTCTGTAACGAATGCATATATGCAATTACAGCTACAATCCAATCTACAGGCAATATATATAGTTATTTAGTATGTGAAGTCCTTATGCATATAGTTAATTAGAATGTGATATATATCAACTACTACTATTTCATTGCTTAAATAATCAAAGTTAAGAACAAGACAACTGTTTAGCCTTTGCAAATAGAGTACTCACATGAACTGTCTCTAATAAGAACATGAACTGCTTGTAACAATTAACGGGTGGATCAGACTTCAGAGTACAATTTCTGCAGCAGCTGTAGGGACAAAAGACAGCTTAAGCTTTTGTATAGGCATATGGTACTTAATTAGCACTGCCGCGAACCTTCAGACTGCTAAGAGAAAAAAGAATGTAACAGTAGAGATATTTCATGCAAAATTTAAATATATGAAATGAGGTAGAAATTGATATGGCATATGAAAGGAAAATATGGTAAAAATCAATACCTTCTGCACCAGAAGCAGTGAGAGAAAGAACCCCATTGATGTAGGATGATAGTACGTATATGGAAAGTGATATTGGCGCGGCTCAATCTGAGATCGTATTTTACAGGTAACCATATGTGTAAATCCGTCTTCAGATTGAACCTCACCAACATCGCTTCCCAAGCATGCAACACATCTAATATATATATATACATAAACAATAATGATAGTACACAAAAAATTCCATCCCTGAGAGCAACCAGAACCATATATTGGGCTGCTCAATTTGACAGACTTGCATCTTAGTTGGCAATTTGGTTGCTGACACAACTTAACCACCAAAAAAGGCAAAGAAAAAAAGTAGTGGAATAAGTAAATGGAACTATAATATATATATAAGAAAATGGCCTCATGGTTGCACCAGAAGGACAATAACATTGATCACTTGGAAACAGATACTATATATGGTGGTTGTGTTTATGCAATAAGTGGTGATCAAGGTGGTCAAGGTCATAGTCCTTTTTGAGCTGGGAAGAAAAACAACACATACACTTCTATTAATAAAAAAAAATAGAGAATGCTTTGGTGCATCTATTAATAATGAAACAACCTAATATCAGCAGTGGTGTTCACTGGTTCCAGCTAGGTATACATGCCTAGTGTGGTTGTTATATATTTTTAAAGGATAAAATGAAGGAAACAATCACATCAATGAAAACACAAACACAAACACATAGAAAATATTGAAAAGGTGAGTGAGAAGTGAATTAGGGTTGTAGGTAGAGACAGAGAGAGATGATGAAGAAGAAGAAGAAAATAGGTAGTGTTGGATCTGATGATTGTGAATTGGAGAAGATAATGGTTATATAGAATGGAGAGAGAGAGAGAGAGAGAGATGGTGAAGAAGAAGGGGCATGGGGGGTAGGGTTTGTGCCTCGGGATGGGATGGAGAAGAAGGTGAGAAGAATGATGTGAAATGGGAGCAAAACTAACTTTAGGGTTTCTCATGCCTTAGTTTGCACTCAAATCTCTCTTTCTATCTCCTTGCGCATGCACACACACACACCTAACATTAATATTCTCCACCAAATTTCCCCTTTTCTAGTTGGCTTATATATATACACAAAGTGATTAGACTTTTTTTCTTTTCTGAGAGGATTGATTAGACTTTTAATATCGAAAGACTGTATATATACGAATCAAGATCTCTCCAAATAAAAGAATGACATCACTATCACTAAACTGGAACATTTTTCTTGGTGAGATTATTGAATTTCACTAATATATAATAGAGTTTTGAAAAATCAGCACACGGCCTTTGGAAAGAGGCAATTCAAGAACATACATAACGCTTTATTCTTAAGGAACATGATTAAAAAAAAAGGATCACTACTTACTACTACCTACAAGAGATGGAAGTAGAAATGAAAGCAACATGTTTTTTAACAGTGATGAGTTACACAAGTAACACAACAGAGGTAGGTCTCCTCATTCAACCCAAAACTCCACCTCACCGCACCCATCCCACCTCACATTGTGTGCAAAAAGACTCGAATATGAGATCTCGAAAGAAATTCAAAACGCTTAAACCGTTTGACCTAACAAGCCTAAGTATTGATAGCAACAATTTAAATTGCATAAGATTTGAATATATTTTGTGAGAAATAGAGGATGGTCAAATATTAAGGAAGATAGAGAAGAATATTGGGAACATGAGTGCAGAATGTCAGCAAAGGATTGTCTAAAAGAGAGGAGTCTTTTAATCATTAAAAAAAGGTACCACGTACAAGGTTACTACTTACTACTACAACATATGTGTACACACAAGCACCAAGACAGACACATGATAGTTAAAAATGGGTTGGCAATGCACACATGGCTTAGCAGATATGGCCCAAGAATACCCAAAGCGGAGACACCGGCGCTAAAGAAGCCTTTGCTTGAGCCTCCATTACCAGACACTGTTCTTGGTTCTTGCTTATTCCCTTCAAAAGTTATTTTCATAAATGTTGGGAACTGTAAAAGAAAAAAAGTTAAGAAAAAAAGGATTCATATCTCATGATTTGAGGCGTTAAGTTCGCGTGCCAAACCTACTGCAGATTCCTCCATGCCTTCCCTTCCTTGCTCTTTCCTAACTTTCTTCTTCGAATTATGAATCCGCCAAAGCGCACAATATTAATTCTCGTTAAGCTCGATCTATAGTATATTTTCGATATATAATATGTATTTGCTTGCGATATCTATGTTATTTGTATATGACATTTTCATAGACAACTTGTGACTGATCACCAGATCCTAGGGATGGGACTATGGGTTCTCATTCTGTTCCTGAGTGACCCATAGGGAGGGTCAAAAGGTGGACACTCCTCTTTCACTTTTGCTTCTAATTCTTTAATTGTCTCTCTCTCATGTAATTTTAAATGTAGTAAATCTGTTTTTTGTCTGTTTAATGAATTAGATGGTGCATGGAAATGGACAACCAGACATCCATGTTCTGCTCTGCTTTGTTTTCCTCACTTTTCTTCTTATTTTATTTTGTGGCTCTCACCCCCATTTCCATCCTTAATTTTCCTATTTCACTTGTAGTACTTTTTATTTTTTTCAATTATAAGCCAAACATACATTCTCAACTTAAACCAAAATCAACTTCATTACAATATTATTCTTATTTAGAGTATTGTTGACCGACTCTTCACAAATTTTGTGATGTACACAAGTTTATTGGATTAAATATGAGTGTTAAATTACTTAATTACAAGGTGACGTCTTCATTAGAACCGTGACATCTTAAGAGAGGAAAAAGAAGAAGATTTGTCGCACAACTTTATTGCATATTAGTGGTTCGATTGATATCATATTATTCAATTATTTCAACTAATGTAATGTTAATCTATGTGCACTTTATAAATACTATCTTATATGTCAAACTTATGAGTATCAAAACTTCTTTTATTACAAACATGGCAGTGTTCCTTTTGACCAAATATTTTTGTTCAACTTAGTAGTAGACAATAGCCAATGGGTGCTTCTTTCCTTTTTGCTTGTCTCTTTTTCTTGTGTTTTTTCCTTTTCTATGATGATCAATGTATCACCATTGGAAGCACCTTGTTGAGTACCCTTTTATCATTTCATTCAAATTTAACAAACATCTTTTTGGGGTTGTTTTTTTTTAATTGAGCTGAAAAACAGGGTTGGTGGAGGGTGGTGGGGAAGAGTGCATGCTATTGCAAAACCTCTCTCTCACATCCACATATACCTAATTTATATTGAAATTGAAATTAGCATGAAATAAGGGTCAAAAGAAGAAGAATGAAAAGTGGTGAGAAGTAAAGTTGAAGTTTTTGCAGCATATGTGTGTGTGTGAGAGAGTCCAGTGGGTGATGTTTCAATCATGCATGGCAATTAAACTCAAGTTGCTACCTCTTTCTCTGTCTCTACTATTCACACACATGCAACTATGCAACCATTGCAGCAGCAGCAACAAAGCTTACCCTCCCAAAAAGATATTTTCAGTAGCACAAAAATGGTGCTTTAGTTTCCTTTTTCAAAAGAACCAACCATAATCAAGACATGGTCTCTATACTTTTTGTTCCTCCTTCTCTGCTTCTGTTGACTGTGAGATGTGGATGTTAAGGAGACATCAATTCACCTGAAACCTGTCCATGCATCTCATATTGAATGGACGTGAAATCTCTTGTCACTTGATATACACGTTGAGTCTTTCATCTGTCAACTTAAGTTTTTTGGGTTGAAGTCAAGTTTAACATGATATCAAAGTCTGTAATTTGGTCTGCTTTGTTTGAGTCTAGTGGCTCGTCTTTGTTGCCCCTTCTTGGCCCACGTGTAAAGTCCAGACCTGCACGTGAAGGGAGTGTTAATCAGTCATTTAAACTTTTGGGTTAGAATCAAGTTTAACAAAACCCACCCATTTGATCAGTAGGCACCAGACACAACACAACAACATATTAGTACTACAATCTTGTACAAAACACACATGTGACCCAAGTGACCTAAGCCCAAGACATGTGACCCAAGTCTAAAGACATCACTAAGCCCAGCTCATGGTATTGACAACAATAAGAAAGTGGGTTGGGCTTGAGATTGGGCCTTGGCTTGCTGAGTCATTGGGTTGTAACAAAATCATTTTGGAAGTGGATGCTAGCAACAATATTTCTCTATTCTATATGCATGATTGTAGCTCTCATCCTTGGAGATTTTTAATTGTGAATTGCATGGAAAGAGCGAGTCATTTTGAAGAATTTTTGCTTTTGTAGGCTAACTGTAAAGCAAATTGTCTGGCTGATTTTTATTAGCCAAATTTTGA
>JAYMTF010000430.1:0-36635 GCA_036897485.1 Pelargonium nanum | reverse complement strand
TGATCCGATGACTTTGCCCATACCCCCACCTTCAAAGCCACATTCTCCTTCTCTGCAATCGTCTCTTGTTGCCTTGAACGCCAACCAAAAAACATACCTCAAATATACGCCGCAAATCTACAAAATCTACCTTCTCATTTTTTTTAAGAATTAAACTACTTTTTAGTTTTTTTTTTAAAAAAAAAAAATTATCTTTACTATTTTATTTATAATTTTTTTTGTCATTTACCATTTACTTTAACCCAAGTAATTTAATTATTCATTTTGCAAAATAACAAATACGATAGTGACGTGGCAAACTCAACCAGAGGCTGCGACAGCCTACGGTCACGATTGAACCGTGGCATGTCATCCGGAAGATCCAACGCAGCGACCACCAAAACACAACATGGATCTTCCGGCAAAAATTATCTACAACCGTTTACACGACACATCTCTTTTCCAACCAGTGCCAGCTCTCTCTCCTACATGAAAAACAACAACCTCGTACTCCAATGTTCCGTGTCCAAACACGCGTCACTACATTAATGACCGCTTTGGGTAGGACAAGTAGCAGGAGATCAGCCCAGTACTGAGCTGAGAGTCGCCAGAGTAGACTCAGATATAAAAAGTCCAAGACCAATCAGGGACTGTCAAAAAACCTTCATGTTTATCGATACTTTCTCTCCCCACAATCACTTGTACTGCAAATTTTCTCTCATTTTCCCGCCGTTTGGTTGCCGAGAAACCTGACTTCAAACAATCAGGTACCTCCGAAGAGTCTCCAATTTTATCACAGTTGAATAATTCCGATTTTCTTTTGGCTTTATCAGATTTTACACAGCTGGATAATTTTGTGTGTGAAATTCTGTGTTTTTTCCCTGTTCTTTCTGTTTGGTTGCTAGAAAAGTAAGGAAGATTGGAAAGAAATAAAAAGTAGGAGTACAGTATCTACGTTATCAATTTGTGATAATTCTATGGTGATTTTTGTGTTTATATGAATTTATGATGAAGAGTGGTGCTTTGTGAACCTGAGGGTTAGGGCTTGTGGTAAATGGATGTGGATTTCTGAACGAAGTTTTGGTTGTGGATTGATGCAGATCCGGGATTCTAGGGTTTTGGAAGTGTGTGTAAATGCAGACAAGGTATATGGAGAGATCTAATACTATGACCAGAGGTAAAAGGGCTTTAGAGGGAGAAGATGAGCCGCAGCAACCGGAGCGAAAGCGCCCGGCTCTGGCCAGGTAAATTTAGTGTCTTTTGAAGCAAATTATTTTTGTGACCTTTAATTTGGTCTTATGGTTTGTGAAAACAATAGACAATAGACTGAACTTTTATGGATTCGCAGATTTACTTTATTGATCAATTGTGCTTAGTTGACTATATCAACTACCTTTTCTTTCCGAGAGTAAAAGATAAGACTTGCCCTCATTGATAGCAAGTTTCATTGACAAACAACTGTAATTGCTGCCACCATGTAACTCTCCTTAGATTCATTCTCTTCTTGCAATGCTTTCCCTTGGCCCTTGTACAATATATGTGTTCTACCCAGGTTTTCTAGTGTGAATTCTATTTTACTGAAATGAGTGACTTTTATTTTCAAACTTTCTGCAATTTATTGGTCTTCATTCTGGTTTATTGAAAATCAAATACCATGTGCAGTGTGATTGTAGAAGCTCTGAAGGTCGATAGTCTGCAGAAGCTCTGCTCGTCATTGGAACCTATCCTTCGCAGAGTTGTAAGAAGATACACAGCACTTGCTTTCTTTGTGAATTATATTGTAGATGTTTTCTGCTGAACCATTTTATGCTCTGAACTTTTTCTTCTATTTGATTAACTTGTACATATTATCTGATTGAGTATTTCATAGTGACATTTCTTATTTTGAAGAACTTCTAATCATTATGTTTCTCATTGGTTCCTTGTATTCTGTGCCAATAGGTCAGTGAAGAAGTGGAGCGTGCTTTGGCAAAGATAGGCCCTGCTGGACTTACTGGAAGGTAATAATTTAGAATTAAAACATTATGCATTATTATTTATTTCTGAATTTGTAGTTATATATTGGGCTTCTCTATTAAGTCCCTCTGGTAGTTTGAGGGAAATATTCACTGTAAGTATGGTACTGTAGGATCTGCAGCAACTTTGTTTGAAAACTAGCTTTCTCAACATTTGAGTTCTTCTCACTATTTAAATTGGTGGTCTTTTAATACAATGGTTACTTCTTGAATTGTCGGGTTTTATAGGTATAATTATATTCGTGTTCTTATCCATTTATGTACCAATGGCGTGTAATAAGTTTTGACTGCAATATTTTGTGTTGGTAACTGTAAGGAGAGTGTGTTATTTTATTGTGGCAGCTCTAATTTGCAAACACTAGCTGTTAGTATTACTATGAATCTTACTAGTATTATATCACGATTCACGATACAATCTACTTGAGCTGGGGAAGCTGTCCAAAGATTAATCTTAATCCTTTCTTAGACAGATTACGCATCTTCAATATTGTTTCAATTAACATCTGTGCTTAGACCTCTCATGATGTTGTGGACAAAGGGTTGAAATAAAAATGATAAAACTCTGATGCGTTTTATTTTGAATTCTAATTTCTCATGTTTTTATTTATTTTTTAAATAACTAAGATAACCTGATGTTCCAAATTTCGTTCTGGACTTCTAGCATATATGATCAGTTCAAAACATAAATGTATATGAGTGTGTATATGCGTGCATCTTTTTTATAAGGCTCCTCTATATTTTATGGTATTTCATCTATTTTGAAATTAACCTATGCACTTTGAGATATAAGCATGCATTTACACGTACGTTATGCATTTTCATCATTATTATGGCCCATATCTTGATATCTTGATAATCACTTAAATTCTTCTGGATTTGATTATTACTGCCAATATTTATTTTGCCACCCTTTTGGGCATGCTATACTAAAAAGCAATGTTTCAGGTCCTCTCCAAAACGTATTGAAGGTCCAGATGGAAGAAACTTGCAGCTGCACTTCAGGTCCAGGCTGTCTCTTCCCCTCTTCACAGGTGGGAAAGTAGAGGGGGAGCAGGGAGCTTCCATCCATGTTGTTTTGGTTGATGCAAACTCTGGTCATGTTGTAACATCTGGACCTGAAGCCTCGGTAAAACTAGATATTATTGTCCTTGAAGGTGATTTCAATAACGAAGATGATGAAAGTTGGACACAGGAAGAATTTGACAGTCATGTGGTAAAAGAGCGTGAGGGTAAGAGGCCTCTGTTGACTGGGGATTTGCAAGTGATACTCAAGGAAGGGGTTGGAACACTGGGTGATCTAACATTTACAGATAACTCCAGTTGGATAAGGAGCAGAAAGTTCAGGCTTGGCTTGAAGGTTGCCACAGGATTTTGTGAGGGCATACGCATTCGTGAAGCAAAGACTGAGGCTTTTACTGTTAAAGATCACAGAGGGGAATGTATGTTTTTGTTTCTTGTCATAATTATATGTTCTTCCTAGACGTCTTGGTCCTTGGAATATTGCTGTTGACTGTTTGTATTCTTTTGTTGACAACAGTATACAAGAAGCATTACCCACCAGCATTAACTGATGACGTGTGGAGATTGGAGAAAATTGGCAAGGATGGTTCTTTTCACAAGAGGCTTAACAATGCTGGGATATTCTCTGTTGAGGATTTTCTTCGGCTTGTGGTCCGAGATCCTCAGAAGTTACGGCATGTGAGTGTGGATTGTTTCTAAAATTCGAAAGTCTTCTTTCAGCTGGTTCTTTATGTGTTTATATTATTTTGTCTTTATTTTATTGTGATAAATTTTTGTTGGCTGTAGATTCTTGGAAGTGGTATGTCAAATAAGATGTGGGATGCTCTCTTGGAACATGCAAAAACTTGCGTCCTCAGTGGAAAACTGTATGTTTATTATCCTGAAGAAGAGACAAGAAATGTTGGTGTCGTTTTTAATAACATCTATGAGCTGAGTGGCCTTATTACTGGGGAACAGTACTATCCTGCAGATTCTCTTTCAGACAACCAGAAGGTGGGTATGACTAATCCATTTGTACAATACGGCAGTCTCATTATGTAGCTTATGTTTTGCTGGATTGTCGTGATATTTTTCTCTTTTTTTCTTATTGATTTCCTGCCCGATGTTGTATGTTGGCTTAAGCTTTAGGTGATATGATCTCTTCAATTAATGCTCTACGAGATATGCCTTGCTTTGTTACACTCTTCAGTATTATTATGTGAAATGTGATTTCATGTGGGCAACTGGAGTAGTAACTTAAGGAGGTTGCCAGAAACTCTAAAATGTACAGGCACTGGCTTCATCAAAGTAGTGTTAAAGTAAGGATTAGTGTTTACCTATACGATGCCTTGATAAAAGCTTCCGTACACTAGTGATGGTTGTCTTATTTCTTTGTTTTGTTCGCTTTCCCTTGCCCTATCCTAGGTACCTTGAAAACATGTTCTCTCTGTCTACTTTTCTCCTCTCATGAACACTTGGTAGGGAAATAGAAAATTGGTATCATTCTGTCAGTTTCGATCAGCTGAAAGTGCCTTGGGCTTTCATGGTGAAAATATAAAAGGGCAGTTTTGTCTGGTCAGTAAGCAGGACTATGTGTGTGTATATTTTTGGAGTGAGGATCAAATCCCAAAAAAAAATAATGAAGTGACAGTAGCTGGTGCATACCTGAATACCAAAGAACTGTAACTTCATTTCCTTAGCTTTCATAAAATTTTAGAGGGTGGAACAAAGTTAGTTTCTGTATGCATGCAAAGGACATATGATAATATTTGAGGAAAATGGACGGGTGAACATAGCTCTGCAAATTCATTTTCTGTTTATGTGATGGATTTATACCAACTTACCTCATAAGAAACATGGCATGCCAACAAAAAGTTTTGGATGTTAGTAAAATAGTTATACATGGAATAGCTGAGCTCATAATCAAGATATTAATCCATTCTTGCCTTATTCTTGGATAAAGCTTACTGTAATTATCAACAAGTGCAGAAGTCAAATATCGGTCTATTAAAAAGGGCCCTTTAATCTTCGGAGTGCATAGAACTTCCAAGCTTGTGTGAAAAACAAGCTTTTATGTGAAATTTCATGTAGCATGTAAATATCATGTGAAATTATAAACTGGTTATGTTCTTGCAGCATTATGTGGATACTTTGGTGAAGAAAGCATATGAAAACTGGAATCACGTTATAGAATATGATGGGAAATCTCTTCTGAGCTTCAAGCAGATTCAGAGGTCTGGCACATCTCAAAATGATCTTCATATGGGTCAAATCGATTACTCGAATAGTTCAAATCATCAGTTACAACAATCGCGTCCACCAATTTCAGTTCCTTCTGAGCAGCCTTCAATTGGTTCAGGCCTAGCAATTGGAGGTGAGCGTTGCTTGCTACTTAATTAATTTATTCTAGCAATGAAAATACTCAATTTATGTCTGTTGGGTAAGTGCAGCAGCATTTTTTTCCCTCTTCCCGCTTAACCCTCCATTATTTTTTGGCAGCTTCAGGTTACAATGATAGTCCGGTGACTAGATACCAAACACAGCCCCACCCTCAGCCTCAGCTTTTAAGTTCAAGTTTGCGCACAGAGTTTGACGGCTCTTCATTTGGAGCACATGACCAGCTGATGAATAATTCACACCAAAATCCAAGCTTTAGGAATGATAGTAATGTTGGATTAGCCCTTGGCCCTCCACAATCATCAGGGTTTCAAAACACCAGCTCTTCCATTCAGCAGGCAAATATTAATCCTTTTGATGATTGGTCAAGCACTCGAGAGAAGGGGGTTGATGATTTCTTTTCGGAGGAAGAAATTCGCATAAGAAGTCACGAGATGCTTGAGAACGAAGATATGCAGCACTTGCTTCGGATCTTCAGCATGGGAGGCCATGTCCCTGAAGATGGGTTTTCGTTCCCAGCATACATGCCGTCACCAATGCCAAATTTTGAGGAGGACCGCACACGCTCAGGCAAAGCTGTAGTAGGTTGGCTGAAGATAAAGGCGGCAATGAGGTGGGGTTTCTTTATCAGGAAGAAAGCAGCTGAGAAGCGGGCACAGTTAGTTGAGTTAGACGATGAATAGTTGCGTGCCGAGGAAGGCACAATTAATCTCTAAGTTGTGAAACCCGTTAACGCCAGCAACAGTAAGAGGTTTTGTGGGGTGGGGTTCGTGGAATTGTCGGTTTTTAATCTCGTTTCTGGGTTCTGGTTTGACGGAAGTATAGGGATTTCATCATGTACAGTTATTAATCACTTGTATTGGCAATTTGCTGAACTCTTTATCAGTATTTGTTAAGGACACACGAATGGGATGGATTCAAGTTGCCAGATGTGACCTTTGGTTGATTTTATGGTCTGATTAGTACAACATAATTTATAATATCTTCAGAGTTTGTGCATATATAGCCTTTCTTTGCAAATATGTTTGTACTGTCCTTTAAGTTTAACCAAGTTGGGTCCAGCTGAATGACAAGATAGGCAAGTTGTTGCTCCAACGCATAGATCAGCCTCGCTAGGTAGGCAAGGGAGATAATCCCTTTGGATATGTAATAATTATGACGTTGTCCGATCTGTTTAATACATGAAGTCCTCCTTTAGTCCAAAAAAAAAAAAAAACCCTTACAATGAAATAAATGATCAAAAGTCTTGCTATTGTACCTATCTTTTATGGATACATAGAAAGAAAAGGGAGGACCAGGAATACAATCCCTAATTTTAACCATATCACATAGTAAAAATATGTATATATAATTTTGAAATTGACTCATATCACGTTAAGATCTACCGCAGTGTGTTATTTTCATGGTTGATACATTGCACTTCAGTAGGAGAACTGATATGAATTGAGGGGCGTTTAAGTCATTAACCTATCCAAAATAATGAGCAAAACGGGGTTGAGATTTTTCCACATGAGCTGCGTAGGAGCCTTCCACCTCACGTGGAAAAATCTCGTGTCAGACCTCTTATAGAAGAAAAATGTTTAGAAGTAATTGGTGACAGCTCCAACAACAAAACAACGTTTGACCTCAATGTCTACAAACAGTGTCTCCGCAGAAGCCAAGTAGATGACATAAACAAGCACGATTATATATATACATATGTAGAAATTATTTAAAAAGAATTTATATTACAATGTGGTGCATATTACATATACATATGAAATGAAATGAATTGAATTTTAAAATTGTAGTGTAGTCTAGGAGATGTTGCATTCAGGAGGGAGGCCTTGGGGGAACCTTTTCTTGTCAGTGCAATAGTTGTATATCATGTAGTTCTTCTGTGCCCATTTCATCCTCTTCAGACTTGTTGCGTCCAGCTCCTGCCTAAGCCAAGCCTCACCTTTGCTGCAAGATGATTTTCCTGACCAAACACAAGCTTCTTTTGCATTGAAGTTCCTGTAGGAAGCAGTGAAAGGAGCTTTGGTCCAATCAGTCTTGACAAGCCCTCCTCTAGTTGCCCAATCATCAGCGTTCCACAAACTCGAGTAAATCCTCATGGGCTGACTCTTGGGGAACGGTACACCCACCGACTCTGCGTTCTTGAACTCTCTAATCGGCGTGCCATCAACCGAGAAACTGATCATCCAACACAAAAAAACGATGTCAATTACTATGTCAATATCCATATGAAATGGTACGTAGTAGTTAGTATTTTACATACATGATGCGCTGGGGATTCCATTGTATGGAGTAGGTGTGGAAATCAGCAGTCGGGTCGAACCAGAGGTAGAATTGTTGCTCTCTGTTGCCTTTTCCTTGGGTGAACACATTAGTGTGGAGAATGTAAGGATCGCCGCTCAAGTTGCCCAAGAACTCGAAATCAATCTCATCCCATGCCGACCCATGAGAGGACAACTGCATATCAATTAACTGATCAGAACAAAACACATAACAATTGACAAGTCAGGATAGACCAGTGCCTACTACGGCTCACCCCTTCGGCAGTGAATGACGGTATAGTGATGGTGATGGTGAACTTACATAATAGGCAGTGACAGTGCCAGCAGAGTTGCCAGAAACCAGCTTGAGCTGCATGTCGATGTTGCCGAATAAGTAGTGATTCTTGGACTGAAATCCGGAGCCGGAGGCTTTGTCGAGAGAGAGGGTGAGGACCTGGCCGTTGTTGATGATGTTGCCGCGGCCATCGCCCCAAGTGATGTCGAAGTCTTTGTTGAAGTTGGAAGCACAAGAAGCAAGCAACATCATAGTAGAGCAAAGAAGCAAGATTAAGCAAGCAGAAGAAGAAGCCATTAATGTAGAGAAGTATAGATAAATGTAAGTGTAAAGGTGATGGGCATAGCAATTAGGAATGGTATATATATTGGGGAAAAGCAGAGGAAATGTAAGTAAAGGGAAGGTTCGGTTGGGATAAGCTGTAGACAGTTGTTTTTGTGGTAGGCTGCGAGTGCGTGTGAGATATATATGAAGAAAAAAATAAAAAAAAATGAAAGAGATTGTGTGTGTGACATAAATAATTGCACCAACTCAACCCAACCCAACCACTGAGCTGCGGAATTAGCAATTCGTGGGGCAGAGAAGTTGGCAAAGGCGGCAGGTAGTAGCGGTACTAGTTGCAGTGAAAGCTAATGGTTTCAATTTAAACGCGTCTGCTCCAAGAAGACATATACAATAATATAAAGAAGTAAATAGCTGTCATTTACTCGAATCTTCTTAGTATGCAACCGGAGCAGCCATTTATATTTGCGGTGGGTGCACTTCGTATCAACTGCCCTCTCTGACTTTTTACTAATTTTTTTAAAGGGAAATAATTAATGTATGTAGCCGTCATACATGTGTAGAATCTTAATTGTTCATTTCATCTAACCGACTAAATGACCAAAAGGACAAAAGGGTAAACGGTTTATTGAATCACGGTTACTAGGATATTTGACATTGGCTGGCTTCAGGGACAAATTTAGAATTTTTTTCCGAATAAAGGCAAACTTAGGATCTAATATAAGTAAAACAAAAATTTAATTATTAGTAGAAAAAAAAAACATTTTTTGTTTAACACATAATTAGAGTTTTGTCTTGTTTGGACCCATGTAAGCCATATTTATATTAATTAAACTCACTCAACTGAGGTAATTAGTTTTCAAGTGTCACGTCACATCAGGCACGGAGTCCCCGCGTGCATGTCATGTCATGTCATCCCACCGTCTTATTTTTTTCATCATTCACAACTAAAATGACAATGTTTTGGTTGTGTGTGAAGTAAAAAGAATAATAAAACATTTTATTTTGTCTGATGGGTGACAAAAAAAACATTTTGTTTGATGTGACATGCACATGTGTGGATATTTTAGCTGATGTGGTGTGATGACGTGTCAACAAATACTGACAATATACCTAAAAACTGGCTACATCAAGTTGAGTAGATTTAATTAATATAAAAATGTAATTTTCCATGTATTAAAAATACATATATAGTGTAAACTTAATTTAATCTTTGAATTTTTAATTGATTGTCTAACATAATCAATCAATTGTTTTTTCAATATTTTACAATCAACTAAATTTTATTTTCGGTCATTCACTTGTAGTGTTTTGATCTAGTTGTGTTACAACTACTTGCAATCTTTTTCTTTTACAATTGATTGAATCGTTGTTATATTCTACCATTGAACGTAAAATAAAAATAAAATAAAAAATGGTTGAGCATTTGAACTTGAAACTGAACCCAAATTCTTTAGTCGGTCTATTATTCAATAAGGTAATTCAGTTTCGAGTAATCGGGAATTGATTTGGAAATATTTGAACTTATATCCAAAAATTAGAGTAATCAATATTCTAACTGTTATCCATCGTAGGTAAATTTGGTTCGAATATTCAAGTTTCCATTTCTTTCAGCCACAGGTGCAACGAGTGGCCGAAAACAACCACACATAATATAATAATCAAACGATTAGTGATTTGGGTCATGATCCGCGATATAACACAAACAACTAGCTAGATCAAAACATTACAAGTGAACAACCAAGTAATAGAAATCAGTTGACTGAAAAATATTGAAAAAACAATTGTTAGACAATCAATTGAAAATTCAAAGAGTAAAATTTATTCAATACTATACATAAAAATACTTTTCCTTATATAGTCCCAATGCAAACGAAGTAAATTTGCATACATTTATTTGTTTTATTTAGCTAGTACAAACTTTGAAGCCCCCAACCAGACGTAAATAACTTATTATCAGATATGCTCCTGCAAATCCATCGTCCACCTATTCATCATTTGACACTGCAAGAACCACCAAAGTCATATATAAAAACAACCAAAGTGATCAGTGGTGTAATTAACATAAAATGTATGCAATATTTAATGAAGTACCTGCTGCAGTTTGTGGATGTGCTGATCTTGTAAGGAATCTTAAGCCCGCACTTGTCCGGAAGCCCTAGGAGCAGACTAGCATCAAACGAAGGAACAGCTTTAATGGCACTTTCAAGGCACTTGCAGACGCTTTGGCGCTCCGGAGTTGTACTGGCCTCCGCGTAAAGGTTAGAGATCCCGGTGCAGCAATCGCTAGACACAGAACCGCCTTTCGTTATGTAGGGAACGCATGAGGCCACCGCGCTCACTGCGTCGCTGCACGAAACGTCGGCTTTTGCTGCACTACTAACCATGATTATCATCAACATCATCATCAAGCCAGCCACCTTATAAGCCATCTCTATCTTTGTTGTTGAGCAATGAGTAGTACAAGATGCATGGTTTATATATAGGGAGCAATGTGTGCAATAATCAACATTTAGTAAATGCTATTTGTTGAAAATGAAACTACACTAGCTAGGGCTAAAATGGAAAGTACAAAAGTGGTATTAGTAGTCATTTTGGGGCAAGTTTTTCAAAGCAAAGAGAGCTATACACTAGGGCTGCCAAATATGAAGGGTTGTCAACTAATTAATAGGGCTGCATGACTTATACTATCTGTTTATGGGAATTTCATTTATTTAGTTGAAGGTTGATGCATTACAAGTAATAAATTTTGTATATAATTATACTTTATTTCGATTCCCAAAATTTGATTTTTATCTTATTTCATTACATTGTTAATGATTGTTAGCTCTGGATGACATGACAACTTATCTTTTGAGGCGGCATTAAAATAAATTTCATTTAGATGTCGACACGTGTTATTTGTAAACTAATCTTATATGTGAAATGTAATTTTATTACTTATGATATATAAAATTTTAAAAATAATTTAGCCACTAATAAGGTGACATATGTCCAATTAATATTCATTATTAGACAAACCCAAATTGGAGTAGAGTAATGAAGAAATCGATCTAAACATAAGTCCGAAACGAAGCCATGATGAATTGCTCACAAGCAAAATAAAGGGTCATGCTCAACATGATGGCCCGTCGAAAGGCAACCCAGGGTGGCTTTTATGGGTCGAGTCGTCTGAGAGAAAGTGTTGACATTTTTATTAAGTGTTCATATGGTGCATCTGATTTTGAAAAATAGTTTATACAGTGACATTACTCCTTTTAACTTAAGTTATCTTGACATTTTTCTATCAAGTGTTGAAAAGGAAATGCTCTTGCCCATATTGTTGGAAAGAAGAGGACAATTAAAAGGGATATAAAAAGGAGATGGGATGAAGTGTTTCACGTCATTGGTCTCACGGCTCCGCAAACTTACTCCCGAACACGGGCCAACAAACTTGCTCCAACAAAGAGCTCCCGGAACCTCTGCACATACGAGGTCTAAAGTGACACTCAACCCTCAACACGTATGATGTCCCAAGTCATGCACACAAACTTTCAGCGGCGCCCAAAACCCTTAGCCAAAGTCCCATAACACAAAGGGAACAAGACCAAGGGAAAGACAAAGGAGAAGAGAAGCTCACGCAACGCTCCACCCAAGCCACTGTCTTGACTATCTTTTTGGTTCCCCAGCCATCTCTCTCCCCCCCCTCTCTCAACGGATTTACTCACGAAACGTGGCTCCGCAAACTTGCTCCAACGTGGCTCCGCAAACTTGCTCCAACAAAGGCTCTCAAAACATCGACAAGTACGAGGTCCACAAGTGACGCTCAAAACCCTTGTCACATACGAGGTCCCAATTCGTGCTTATACATGTTTTCGGGGGCGCCCAAAACACTTGGCCAAGTCTCAATCGCAATGAGAACAAGACCAAGTCCAAACAAGGGCAAGGCAAAGGCCAAAAGAAGTTTGCGCAACACTTTACCCAAGCTACTCTTGCCACAACCTTTTAGGTTTTTGTGACAAGAGCTCAGGTAGAGCATGCCCGAGCTCCCCAACCAAACACCCTCTAGCTAGCAAGCCAGCCAACCATTGGACTTCGTCACGGAACATGACTCTCAGTACTTGCTCCAAATAAAAGATCCCGAATTTTTCTATGCCAGTAATAAAATAATGACATCTCATAAAAAATACTGATCTAACAAGTCAATTCACTTTCATAAATTCATTGAGATATATACTAGTCAATTTTAATTTGTTTTCAATGTCTCTTTTGGTTTGACTTCATCTAAACCAAGTTTGACATTTCTTCTTTTATTCTCTATCGAAAAATTACAACTCACCTGAATCAAACTATTAAATTGTCACAATTTATAATTTGAGCCATTCATTTACTTATATGAAAAACTCAATCACTCGATTGTAAATCAGATAAAACATAGGCACGAATTTGATCCATAAACCATATTCAACACACTACACATGAAAACTTTCAAAATTCATTAAAATGAATGCAAGAATGTATCCAATAATAACAAATTAATGTTTATCAAACTCACAATCCATGACCAATAAAACTTGATACATCCTGTATCAACTTTCTCTCAGTCCCTCCCATGAACATACTCATAAATTATTACCACCAAAATGCATCCATAGCCATGACCAGAGCTACCACCATCATTGCTAATATTTGCTCTAGGCCATTTGACGACACCATGTTTCCAGCCCCAGTGGCCGGCGACGGGACAGCTTCTCCCTTCTCACTCTTCCCAGGTGCCATACCTGTACCTGTGCCCGTCACCGTATTCTTGCCCGTGCCCGAGCTCGATCCTGTGCCCGTGCTAGATCCTGTATCCGTGTCCTTCCCTTTCCTCGTACCTGAACTCGGGCTCTTACTAGGGCTCGTACGCGGGCTCGTGCCTCCTTCTGATGAGGGTCCTCCTTGATTATCTTCCGTGGATCCACCGGGACCGGGAGCCGGACTACTTGCCGGTGAGTCTCCTGAATATTTGGTTGAGGTATCTTTTTTCTGGGTATATGTATAAAGAGTTAGTTATTTAGGTACGTTAAAAACTCTAATTTGGTTTCTGAATTTTTCCATTAGATGGACCAGCAGTGCGTAATTGAAAATATATTAAATAATTATTTTGTGTACGTAACGGTCCGGCGTATCAAGTGACCTACGTAATTAACACATGACATGTCACATCAGCAAAATAATTATTTAATATATTCTCAATTACGCATTGGTTCACATTGCCATAGCCAATCTTGTCTCACTGCCGGGTGTGGAAAAGAATAGTCGAATCAATTGATTATATGACTGTGTGTGGTATAATGGCTTGAAGGTGTCAACCCCGAGTTTGCGGTCTCGCTCAGGAATCTCATGGTTTATACCGAAAAAACTCTTGGGTCCGTATTTGAAAGTTTAAAATGATTTTATATTTATAAAAAAATTCAAGAACCGGATTCTTGAGCATAATCCCACAAATGTCATATCTACCCAAATAAATAATGAATGTAATAGATAGATTTGATAGTACGTACGTACCGGATTCTTGAGCATAATTCCACAATCATAAACCGGAGTGAAATCCGGTTTAAACAGCCCGAAATTTTGCTCAGCGGTCGGACCGGGCTTCTCGTTCTCATTAAACAACGCAAAAATGTATGTCTCAAAAGTCCGGTTTGGCATCAATGGAGTTCCAACGCCGGAGCTGACATGCTTAATCAAACCACCATTGTAGGCAGCGGCGCTCTTGCTATTGATTTCGGGCTCGTCGGGGTTGGCGAGGGAGGGCCAGCCGGTCTCGGCCACCATGATCTCCACATCGCCGTAGCCAATCTTGTCCATGGCGGAGTAGACGGAGTCCATGATAGCGTCAAACAAGTTTGTATAGTGGATCTGAGTCACGTTGTCAACCTCCCCTTCATTGGGCTGAAATGTAGCGTAGTCCATCTTTTTAGGGTCCCGCCCAAAATATGGATAGGGGTTCACCATGAAGGGCGATTTGGTTTCCTTCAAGAACTCGAGCATTGGCTTCAACACGCCCTCTTCCCAATATCCCGATCGAAACTTCCCCTTGCTCGGGGGCTCTGACGCCTCCATTATCCCTAGAGACGATGGCGTTGACACCTGCAACCAAATTTAACGTAACATTAAAATCAATTATCAAATTAGGGTGGGCACCTGCCTACCACGGGCCACCCTAAGTGTGTATTAATAAAAAGTTTCAAGACCGACTCTAATGTCTTTGATGCCTGCATCGACGAGAGCGCCATGTAGGGTCTTCATGGCCGGGACAAGGTTATCGATGAGCTTAGGGTCTAGGGAGTGCAAGATCTCGTTCCCCATGCCTATGCATGTGATCTTGGTTTTGGGGTAGAAAGGCTTGACGTGTTTCTCGACCCACTTGGCGGCCTCGTCTTTGTCCGTCAGCTTGGGGACGTCCCCGTTGGCGGCGGTCATCACCACCGAGATGTTGGTGCCGGCGAAGGCCTTGAGGACGTCCGGGTCGGTGTTGAAAATCTTGACTCGGTCTATGATGGTTCTTGTTTGGAGGAATTGGGCAACTTTCCGGGGCGGGGCAAGGTTGTTCCCAAGGGTGCCATAGTTAACACCGATGGAATATGCGGAGGGGAGGAGGAGGACGGCGGCGACGGTGAAAAGAATGTGGTGATAGTAGTGGGTGGCCATCTGAATTAATTTGGTTGGTGTTTTGGGGTGTGGAACTGAGAGAGATGGCGAGTTGGATATAAGGATGGGGGAGAATATTTATGTGCTAATTTTTGGGGTTGTTGCTATGTTTAGAGTTAATGTAGACAAAGCTTGCCATGTATTTCCCACAATATTAGGCAGGTGTTTTGTACACTTCTCACCTCGTACAAACTCTTTTTCCTAGTCTAATTCAAACGATACCATGTCAAATGCACACGTACCTTAATTACCTTGAAACACAAAGGAAAACATAGGTCAATGTGGACTTTAGATCTAGCTACAATGTCAATTGTTACCAATCTTATAATTACAAATTATTAAAATTGGAAGGTTTTGAAAGAGAATTACCAATATCAATAGAGAATTATAAAATTTGTTTTCAAACTCGTATCAAACTGCCACAATTTTCATGTACTTTCTTTATTCTAAAATGAGTTTCATGTGTTCTTGAAATTAGTTATATCAATTCAACAATATTATTATAACAAATTAGTTAGCAATAATATTCCTTAACACAAGAATACAAGTATATATATATATCCCTAGAAAAAGATACAAGTATAAAACTTTTGTTCCAAATAATGAATAATTTTTATACCAATCTTAATTTGTGCTATCATGATTGACCTTTTCCTTATAATCTATGTTAATGAGGCGATGACACCTCATCAATTAATACTCATATAAGTCTCAATGAATTAGTGGACGCGGAACCCGACCAAATTCATTTATCTTTGTGTCTTGGCTTAGAGTCTCAGCCAATAAATCATGTTTGAGATTCTGGACACTAAATATAAGAATATAAACTTTATCATTGGTATATTATAATCTACACATTCAAATTGATTTTCAAATTTTTAAATACATTACCTTCATACGCGGCTCTGTTAGCAAGCAAGCCTGACTCTGTACATATGGGCTATTGCTTTATTATCAGCCCTAAAAAAATCATCCTTGGTCATAACAAACTCTTCTGCAAACACTTAGTAGGAAAAATAGTTGATTTCACGAGGTCTCAAGTTTGAGTGTCGGTGTTTGTACGCTTGCTGATAAAAAATAAAATTAATAAATAACAAACTCTTCCAAGTTCACATCATCTGCCATTGTCATCGTGGATGTGTGGATATGCATTTATAATTTGAGATTCATACAAGCAGTGAAGGAGAGTACCGATTTAACAAAAGACCCACCGATTGTGCACATGTCGAGTCCACCTATAAAAATAAAAATGTGAGGCTCGCATGTGAGATGAAGTGTTGAAATGTGTGAAATAAGTCTCATATTGATAAATATAAAATGAAAATGTAACATATGATGCAAGTAAAATCCTACTAACAAGGTTAACCTTTTAGTAGTGAAAACTCATGTCATTTTTTGTAACCCAATAACCACAGAGTCAGAAGTATCTTCAATGAAACTCTGCTGAATAAGATATTGCAGCCCATTCCCTCCAACTTTCTGTCCACAAATTGACCCACCGAAACTATTTTGAGTGAGCTCAATCAGTGAAACTCGCAAATGAAGGGCGGTGTAAATTGGGCCATCTCACTGACAATGAGAAAGTCCCCGATGAAAAGGATTCACAATTCAAGCGATGATGATTAGAAAATTATCTATTCATGACATGGCTGCTCAACTCCATGGAGCCATTTATAATCAAATCTCATATGTCTCTGCCCTCTAAAAAAGAGGAATGAGAAATTGTTAAGTAGATGTACTCAGACCCTTAGAATTTATCTCAATTTTTATAGACCAGGAGTATTGTGGCAGCTGAAACAAGGAGAGCGATAACTTATCACCTATACAATGAATTTTATCTCTCTAACAAAAGCTGGACTAATGTTACGACAAGCATTGAGAAATATCCATCGGCCTAAAGCGGCTTAAGACATGTGATGAAAATGATTGTGCCTATATGTTCCTAGAAGGTGTTGATAAAAAATTGGATGATGTCAATAGGCGGTTTAAAAAATTCTTATGGAAGAAGGAAATTCTATCTGAACAGGAGGGATCCGCCCTTATCTCCTATAAATTCAATAGCAACTAAGGCAAAAGAAAAAACCCTTCTAGGACCATTGCAAATGCATGTGCATACCAATGAGACTTGGTAGAAAATTCATGAAAAATCGCATAACTTCTCAAACTGCACATTCAGAGCACAAGGAGATCCTAATTCTCATCACGACTCTTCCTAAAAACAAGCTATGCAGACCACGTCCGACCATTGTCAAGAGCATAAACTCAACTTTTCCCCAAAACAAGCTAGGTCGGGCTAGGGTCGGTTCGGGTTGTTGAATCCTAACCCAACCCTATAAGATTTCAGGTTGATCGGGTCGGGTTGTAGGCATGTAATGAATTGATTTATATGATGTTTTGCATATAAATCTGACCCTAATCACTCGACCAACTTCTCATTGAATATGGTAAGCAAAGTTATGATAGAGTGTTGGGTACTAATCGGGCTTGGATTCAAATTGTCAGCTTAGTATCAATGATATATGAAAAAGTATTATATTGTTAGTGAGTTATTTAAGTTAGTAAAGAAAATCTTACCCAAGATTCTATATTGACATGAATAATGCAAAATGGTGGTGAAGTTTAATAAGGAAAACGATGGGAAGAGAGGGTGCGAGGCATGGCACGTGGTGCAGAGGCGAAGATTGGCATATCCTGTGTGAAGGTGAAGGAGATACTGCCACGTCTGACACTACCTGGCGTCCAGCCAACGCATCTTGCTCGCTCACAACCCTTCCCACTCTCTCCTCCTCCTCCTCCTTCTTTCTCTCTTCTCATCTCTTCTCTTCCATGGCGGTTCTCCTCCTTCCATCGCCTTCTCCACCATACCTCCCTTTTTCTTTTTCATTTTGATTCTCACCCCTTTTTCTCCATCATCTCCTCAACGCAACGACACCGAACGTTCAGATTCCCACAAAAATTCAAAACTTTAAAGGTTTTGTTCGCTCCTTCCTTCGTTTATTTCGTTTGTTTTCGATTTTCTGCAATTGGGTTCTCACAATTCGGTCTCTTTCTCAATTCCCATTTCAGGTTATTGCTATCGATCCTGCCCATCCTCGCGATTTTGCTATTTCTTCCGATATTCGGGTAATCTGGATTTGGGTATTTGTTTTTTTGATGAATTGATCCGTTTTGGATCGTCTTGAGAACTTTTGGGGGTGATTTGGTGGGTTGGGCTGGACGGAGGGGGGTTTCTGTGATTGTTGGTTGATTCAATTTTACGATGGGTTTGTTGTTTTTAATGGCTTCCTTTATTAATAAACCAGCCGGGTGCTGGAAAATTTGAGACCTTTTTGGCGTTTTCATGGAGTATTAGTTGATTTGGTTAATAGATATTGAAGAAGTTGTTTTTGTTTGTGGGTTCAGTCTTATGGAATTTATGAACTATAGGGTGTGAGCTATACTCATGTGCAACAAAGGAATTGCGGTATTGAGCCAGGCTGAGAATCCAATTGATCCCCATCATAATCATCTGGCTGTTAACATGATGGATACCCCTGTTTCCACTACTCCTGCTCCGGGCCCTGGTTCGGGAGCCAGTTCGAATCCCGGCTCAAACGATGAGTGCCCACGTGTTAAATTTTTGTGTAGTTTTTTGGGGAGCATAATGCCTCGGCCACAGGATGGGAAGCTTAGGTACGTGGGTGGAGAGACGAGAATTGTGAGTTTGCCAAGAGATATTTCATACACTGAATTGATGCAGAGGATGAGGGAGTTGTATGACGGGGCTGTGGTATTAAAGTACCAGCAGCCAGACGAGGATCTTGATGCTCTCGTGTCAGTTGTAAATGATGATGATGTGACGAATATGATGGAGGAGTACGAGAAGTTGGGTTCTAGTGATGGCTTCACCAGACTTAGAATTTTTCTGTTTTCACATCCGGACTATGACGGTTCGTCCCACTATGTTGACGGGGATGACAGGGATACTGAGAGGAGGTATGTGGATGCTCTAAATAATATGAATGATGCTACCGATTTTAGGAAGCTGCCGCAACCTGAGTCCCCTGGGATGAGCCCAATTGATGATCTACATGCGACCGAACAGTTTGTTAACTTGCACAACTTAAACATTCCTCCTCATATGGGATCGGGCCAGCTCCAACAACTTGTTTCTCAAAGGTATAGTGAAATGGAAGCTCCTTGGAGTCCTGCATATTATTCTCCTAGGCATCATGGGCACCTTGATACAAGACCATTACCAGATTTTCCAACTTCTCCTTCTTCTGCTAGGTTCCATATGCCATTTGGTGAATTACCGGATAAATTGCCTGAAGAATATGCCCGCCAGCAAGTTAATCATCAACCCACTCCCCCTTACGAGCACCAGCCACAATTTTCAGATAATGTAGTATGGTTGCCGCCTGGGGCTGTACCTGGTGATACGTCGGGTTTTCCGGGTAATTTACTTCATAGTTCTAATGCACTTGAAGGGAACAATATATGTGAGCACTTCCGGATAAATTTAAGAAATCAATCACACTTGGAGCAACCTAACATTGCCAATAACCTTCCTCCAGTTGGTAATCCGTGTAACGAGTGCCGCCCACATAGGGAAGGTTTCATGTTAAATACAGATGCTAAGATGCACCAGGGAATTTTTCCAAAAGAGCAGAATGATCCTCGGGCTGTTTTTAATGAAGCTCCAATAAATGAAAGAGGATGGGTTTTGCAGCATCAGTTGAATCCTCGGGTTGAAGAGGGAAGACCACATGTCACTGGAGCTGGAAGATTAAACGATCACTACACTGTAGATGGTCCAGGTATGAACTTCCCTCCTGGGCATGGCAATATAGCAGATGCTCATCACATGTCCTCAAATTATGTTCATCATCGAGTTGGACCTGAGATGGGTAGTGAAGTGTTTCATGACCAAGTTATGGCTGCAGCACCACACATGCACATTCCTCTTCCTGAAGAACGTGGAGTCCGGTATGGGAATGTGCCTTATGCATATGGAGGAGAAAACCCTTACACTACATCACATAGACATGTTCCTGCACATGTTCTGTGGAGAAATGCTCAGAGCCCGGTGCATGGTTCTCCCTCTTATGAACCATCCACAGCAGCCCAACAGCCTAATGACCCAGGTAGTCCTAGATTTTTCATTGGAGGAGATAGCCAAAATCCTTGGATTGAGTCACCACAGAAAATGATGGGTTTTGATGGGGCATCCACTCCTGAATATTCTTATGGTTTGAAGTTGAATCCAAACACTCTTACTCAGGATTATAAACGCTCGTTCTCTCCAGATCCTGTGCGACCCGTATCTGATAGGATAAACACTGTCACAACTATTGCACCTGTTCCATTGCTGGATTCTTCTTCAACTTTAACTCATGATAAGCTGGTTCCTGCAACGATTCCGGGTTACAATCCAGAATCAATAAATGATACCAATGTTACTGAAGCAGCAAGGATAGTGGGAAAAAGTAATATTGGAGAAGAAATAGAAAGAAATCCTGTAGAGAAGGTTGAAATCTATGGTTTGCAGAGCATTCCTTGTCCAAATAACAAGACCATTACAGATAATACATCACTTGGGTCTGTCAATTCAAATTGCTCCATTCTAGCTGAAGCAAAAGGTGATATGGTGAAACCAGGTGAAAAGGATCTTCAGATGGTTAATGATTTGACACCAGAGCTGAGTGCTTCCATGAAGAAGGTAGTATTAGAAGGAAGTGGGGAGGTGAAAGAAAAAGTTGAAAGAACTTCCAACTCCATGACAAAAGATTCAACTGCAAATGAGCAGGAATCAGTGGTGTGTTTTTAGCAAATTTTATATTTTGAATAGCATTATATATTATATAATGCACTATCCTTTCTTTATAACATCAGTTTTTCCTACAGAATGCTAATGGAGATTGCAAAATGGGTTCTGAAAATGATACTGTAACCACATCTAAAATCGAGCCAACAAAAGCAGAGGCAGAAGCTATTGCTAGGGGATTACAGGTTCTTGTTTGCTGTCTCAATTCTCATCGCTAATATTTCATCAATGTGTTATTATGGGCTTTGTATTCTCATATGTTTGAAGTATCATTTGTATTTTTTTTGTTTTGTGCTTTTGTTCTTACTGAATTATCATTCTTTATTCAGACAATAAAAAATGATGATTTGGAGGAGATCCGAGAATTAGGTTCTGGAACATATGGAGCTGTTTATCATGGGAAATGGAGGGGTTCTGACGTAGCAATAAAGAGAATAAAAGCCAGTTGCTTTGCTGGGAGACCGTCAGATAGAGAGCGTTTGGTAGTGTTTTTATCCCACATTCTCATTTTTTTCATACAATTGCTTTAAGTTCAGTGTATACATTATTTTTTTGGCAGTGCAATTTTTTTGGACTGATAGTATGAATTTCGCTCCATGCTTGAAATGTGATTTATTCATGCTTGTAAATGTATAATACCATGTGATTTTCCTCTCTTTTTGATATTTGACATACCAAGGCTCACAGGTTCTTGGATAAGATAAAAGGTAAAAGGTGATTCTTTATAAATGCTAACACATGGTGTAAAAATACTGCCTATCCAGATGATAAAGAATGTCTTGCATAATTTTTGTTGTATTTCGTACTTCCATTATCTGATCCTATGTAAGATGGAAGGGATCTTAACATATTACTGTTGAGATATAAAAGATCCCATAACTAATGGAATTTCTTAAATCAGAAATTCCAAATTTAACTCCTTGTATTAAGGTCTAGTCTAAGTTTATTTCATTTTTTGTATTAGTCAAGTAATGTTTCTCTTGTATACCCTATATAAAGGGTTCTCTCCTAATGATCAGATACAAAAAAATATCACATTCTACTTTTTGTTATGGTATCAGAGCCTTAAGCTCATATAGTGTTTTCCACTTCTAGGCACTGTTGCCAATAGCATGTTCCGGCACTGCAGCCCATAAAAAGTTGGCATATTTTCATTTTTCTAAATAATCATCTCTACAAACTCAACTCATTCATATATATTTTGACAGCCGATACTTATGCGAAAAAACCAATGCGTTTAATTTTGGGAGTATTTCTTAGAGTCCTTGCACTGTAGTGGTTTGTGTTAAATTTTATATTGGGCTACATATAATTGTTTGGGCTTTCACTACTGAAGGTTTCACTTCACCATTATATTTACCACGTACATTTTATATTTATCCGATGTGGGGCTTTAATCCCCACTTCATCTTTCCCCTTCACATGCGAGCCTCGTAATTTTCTTTGTCAGTGAGTTTGACACGTGCACAATAATAGACCTTTTAAATCGGCACTTCCCCTCACGTGTATGGATTTTTCTTCCATACGTGGGTAACTGCATGCATGTTCTTTTGCAAGTGGGCCGGAAACCATAAGGAGGCAAGATTGACGGGCCAACTTCAGGCTAAGGTTCGGATCAAAGCCTTTTCTGATACCATGTTAAATTTGACTCTAACTCAAAAGCTTAAGTTGATAGGTGAAGGGCCCAAGTGGTGACTGATTTCACAGTCTTTCAATATGTTATTCCTTAACACTCCCCTCACACACATGATGGAAAGAGAACAGAACTTGCACATGGATAGGTGGATTTAAGTCAGGAGGATTTCTTAAAACCCCCTCATGTGCAGGTTGGACAAAGGAGAATAGACACTGTATGTGGATACATGTAATTAAGTTGGGAGGTAAGGTAGACGGGTCACTAGGTCCAATCAGAACTAGCTCTGACACAATGATAAACTTTGTACAACCTAAAAGTTCAAGCTGATAGGTGCAGAGCCCAACTAGTATTTCAAATGGTGACGGTGAATAGATGGACGAAGTCAAGAGATAAGGCAAACATGTGATTAGAGGCCTAAACAGAACCACTCTGATATCATGTTAAACTTTGCTCAAACCCAAAAGTTTAAGCTCCTAGGTGCATGATTCAACTAGTATTTCAAGTGGTATCTGAATCCACGTACTTTTGATTTGGGATTTCTTAATAGTTTAAGGAGTGAACTCCTAGTTGGTCATCCCTTGCGACGAAGTCCCTAAACTCCTACCGGTTTGCCTTTACACTGCCTATTTTAGTGGTTCGTAGAAACTCAAGTGTCTAATTAGTGTCACTGTGTCAGCTTGAGTTTGTGGGGGAGTGTTCAGATAGATCCTATAATTTAAGATATTTCAACTAGAAATTCTTATTTTAACTCCTATTAAGCCTTGGTCTAAGTTTATATCATTTCTTGTATTAGTCGATTTATGTTTGTCAACTCTTGTATATCCTATATAAAGGGTTCTCTCCTAATGATCAAATACAAGAAATATCACATTTTACATTCTGTTTCTCTACAAATTGTCTCAGACTTAGTTTTATTAGTTGGTGACACTTACGCGACATTTCTATATATTTCTTATTTGGGCAAGCTTATCATATCAAATACAAGAAATATCACATTTTACATTCTGTTTCTCTACAAATTGTCTTAGACTTAGTTTTATTAGTTGGTGACACTTATGCGACATTTCTATATATTTCTTATTTGGGCAAGCTTATCATTGTATTCTGATATAAATACCAGTTTTGGGGTATCAGTATGGGTATGATTTCCCATATCTAGAAACATGCTTGGTCAGAAAGAAGGGAGAAAAACTCATTTGTATATCCTTTTTTTGAATTAGGAGACTAGGAAACTAAGTTATGGAAATGTGGGATTTATAGGACCAGCAATGTGACTGTTCATAGAAATGTTACATTCGAACTAGTTTTCCCCCGATATGAAACTCGTGTAAATATATAATAGTTTCTGTCCACCATGATGTCATTGAATAATATTGTGAGGTCTCAATTCAGTCTCACCATTTTATTCAGTGTGCATCATTTTATGAAATGATTTATCTAATGTGAATTTGCAGTAATACATGATACAGTTTAGTGGTTCAAATGAGATCAAATATGTGATGGTGACTTTTTGGTTAGTCTAGAATTAAGACAGTCTCTCTTTCTCTCTCTCTCTCTCAATATATATATATATATATACTGTGTGTGTTCTTAAAAACTGGTATGTATTGTATTGGCATTATGGTGATAGAAATAACTTTTAAGCCTTTGCCAAATAATTATTATAAAACGTGAGTTGAATGCGTATTGGTTAGTGAAGGAAAAGAACTACTGATATGTGTTAAGAGTACATATTGCTGTCTTTAGTGCCAAGCTTGTGGCTATCAGCATAATCTTTTAATGCGTATTGGTTAGTGAAGGAAAAGAACGATTGATGTGTTAAGAGTACATATTGCTGTCTTTAGTACCATGATTGTTGCTATCAGCATAATCTTTTAATGCTTGACCGACCACTTGATATCATTTACAAGGGTATTGAAATATCTCGTTGTTAGGTCTCAGCTCTTAATGACAGTTGAATTTTTTTTTTTTTACTTCCCTTTTTTGGGATGTGTTGTATTTTTGTAAACAATAGGATTATATCATTCAATCTTCTGCATTAATGGGCTATGTGCCATGTTTGGTAGCAATGTTAGAATGACATTGATCAGAGATCCTTCTGCATGTTGCACTAGAACACTTGCATCTCTAAGCAAGCTAGTATGTCATACTAATTGTATTGCATTCTATTTGTAGATTGCGGATTTCTGGAAAGAAGCTTTGATACTGAGTTCATTGCACCATCCAAATGTTGTCTCCTTCTACGGTATTGTTCGTGATGGTCCTGATGGATCTCTAGCAACTGTGACGGAATTCATGATTAATGGATCTTTGAAACAGTTTTTGCAGAAGAAAGACAGGTTCCGGTTTCAACTGTTCCATCTTTCTTTTTTTAATACGATAGCTGTTTTCACTTTCATAATGTGTGCACCTCTTTCCATTCCAAAATAAATTGTAAAAAGGCCCATACATTTAGGGAACTTTGTTAAATCTTAACTTGGTTTGTGCTTGCTCAATGTTTTCATTGTATGTATTCTGTGTTCCATTGTTATTCTTAATACAATTGGACCTTTGACAAAAAATGTGTGTTATAATGTCATTTAACAGGACAATTGATCGTCGTAAGAGGCTTATTATAGCTATGGATGCTGCATTTGGGATGGAATATTTGCATGGCAAGAACATTGTGCATTTCGATTTAAAATGCGAAAATTTGCTGGTTAATATGAGAGATCCACAGCGACCTGTGTGCAAGGTAAACTGAATTAGATATAAATTCTTGGTACAGTAGTGTTGATAATACTCAAACTAAATAGGGTCTGGATTTTGCAAATCACAATTTGTGCATTTTTTTTTAGATTGGGGATTTGGGCCTATCAAAGGTGAAACAAAAAACTCTAGTGTCAGGAGGTGTTCGTGGAACCCTACCTTGGATGGCACCTGAGCTTCTCAGTGGGAAAAGCAGTATGGTAACAGAAAAGGTAAGAACTATTTCTAGCTTAAATCTTTAAGTCTTGAACTACAATTGTGTGGTCCTTCCTTCTATCCTTGATAGCTTTTATTTTCTTCATCATTTATTATTGTTATCACATTTTTAGTCTTCTTTATTTTATTTTATTTTATTTCATATTTGTTTGATTTTCTGCAGATTGATGTTTACTCATTTGCAATTGTCATGTGGGAATTGCTCACGGGTGACGAACCTTATGCAGATATGCATTGTGCTTCTATAATTGGTAGGCATTAAAATTTAGTACGCTTTTTAATTCCGATTGCTGCATAAGTTTAGTGGACTGCATATCTGTTTAATTTTCCATGTATCAGGTTCTAGTAATTGGCATCCAATAATAGGAATAGACTAGGGCAACATAAACGAGTTCGGGTGAAAGTGATAGGTTTTGGGCAATGTATGCTGTAGGGGAGATAGGGATAGGGTTGGGTGGGCGTATTAAATATTGTAGCTGGAGCAATTAATGTGTATCGAGATGCTAGTTTATACAACAGAAATACAAATTACATTTTCCTTTCTGTCATTGTTCTTTTATGGGTTTGGAAATTTTGAGTTGTAATCAACAAGAACAACTACCAAGCCTTTTTTCAAACAATATTGGGGTCGGCTATATGAATATTTTATGTAAAATACAATTTTTCATATTAACTGGGGCTATCTGATTTTTTTTTTTTTTAAAAAAAAAAAAAGACTTCCTCACTCTTTTAGTTTCTCCTATCTGGCTTCTTTGGCCTTTCATTACAGGGAGGGTCACTAATGCTGAACATATTGAAACCATTTATACAAATACTTTCATGATTTAATCAGATGCTAAATATGTTATATCTCATAAAGGAGACTACTGTTTAGAATACTTGGACATTTATGGTTATAAAGCTTTTCTAGGGTTTAAAGGCGACTTCAAAACCCTGTTAGTATTTCTTATTGGTATTTTCTTTCCCTTTTCGTTTTTTCAATCTTCAGGAGGTATTGTGAACAACACATTGCGTCCACAAATTCCAACTTGGTGCGACCCCGAATGGAAGACATTGATGCAAAGTTGTTGGGCTTCTGATCCAGCAGAGAGGCCTTCGTTTTCTGAAATTTCTCAGAAGCTGAGGACGATGGCTGCAGCTATTAATGTGAAATAAGTATGGTTTAGAAGCTGGCAGTTCTACTTGTAGCCTGTCAGTTAGCGGAGATGGGCCAAAAAAAGAAGGGAAATAGATTGTTGCATTTTTTGAGGTCAGCTAGTGGTTTCAAGTTTAGTAGGCAGGCTATAATAAAACAATATTATGCCTTTGTTTATCGTGATTGAACCCTTCACAGTAGTAGTACTGTCATGAGCTTCTAAGAATTTTTACCTGGGAGACTGCAGCATCACACAGGAGGAAACTGAATCCAAATGTGAGTTTTTGTTCCTTAATCAGCAGCTATATACATATCACGAGATGGAATAATTAATTGTTCTTATGGTGAAGCAATTGGATGTCGGTTTTACTGCAGGATGATGATGATAATGATGTATTAGACGGACGTGCTCGGGATTCCTACTATTACAAATTGAGGCCCGCAGAACTGAGTTGTTACAGAAAAGCTGTATATAAGTAACTAGTGATATATTACAGTGTTGTGAGCATTGTCCTGTGTGAAGGAAATATGCATTTATATATGTATGCTTCATATTAATTTCCCAGTGGGACTCTGGAGCTTATTTTGTCATTATGTATTATTCTGTTTATATTGCATGCCTTGTGCTGTTGCCTTTACATTTGATGATCATGACGATGACGCCAAGGTATGAATAGTACGTTACGTTTCTAATTTTGTTTAATGCAGTGTGGACGGGTTTTGTTTTGTTTTGTACACATTCTTGCATAAGGCTTTGTTTGTGTTTCAAATGCGCATAAAGGTTAATTGTTTCTAAATGTAGATAAAAGGATGTAGATGTCGGTTCAGGATAAATGTTTTGTTTGATAAATCTACGCAGGAAGTAAGTAAAGCAACTAAATAAAACCTATGTGTCGCTGTTGGGAATTAAGTGTTATTATAGAATAGTATTATATGTACGCAACTCTGGAGATCAATAATTGTTTCACCAACAACTACATTCTCTATGAATTTTCAGTAAAATTGAAGTGATGGAAACATGTACATTTTGTATATGACATTTACATGTACACTCATTTCTTGGACATTACATATAGATACATACTAGACATTATTAGTGTAATCATATACATTTGTTGGTACAAGATAATACATATACCAATTGATACATAAAGAGTCATTTTCAATAAATTAATTTGCTACCTAATACACCAGCACTAGTTTTGACTTTCTTTATCTTTATGTGCCAAATGCACTAGGTTGACTCTTGTTCAACAATATATAATCAAATGCTTCAACAACAACTCTTTTGTGTATGATCTGTTATGAATATCATAGCTCAAGTTCAAATGATAGTAGTATAGTATGATAACTATTAAATTGATGAATTAAACTACTATAGTTATTGTAGTGGATAAACTATATAAAGATTAATTTGTTATGTATGTTCAAAATGGTTGACTTTACTACGTACTCTTGCGCCTATGGTTCATGTTTCAATGATTTAGATTGAGGATGCATGGTAAAATGAAAGTATTCCAACACCTAACATATATGCATGCATGGATTTCAAGAATTTTACATAATTTTGTGTACAATTGTGAACAATATTTTCTGTACACTTACTTTCCATAAATAGAATACATGGCGAATAATAATACTTATTATATCAGCAAGCGTATAAATATCGAATCTTGAAACTGAGACATCGAGAGACCACGTGAAATATACCTTGTCTTACGAAGTGTCTGTCAATACTTATTGATCATATGACCACATACTACATGCAAATAATTGAGAGAAATGGTTGGGTTGGTAAATCAAACTTAAAGAAATGATGAAATGAGTTACATCAATTACTGAATCCTTATTATTTTGGGATATGAGAGAGCAATAAATAAGCCATCCTTATCCTCTCACAACACAACATAACCTTTAACTTTATATCACCAGCTCTCACTCATATATAGCTAGGAGGTGGGTCTTAGGTCTTGGTCTTGTTTGATGATGAAACAATAGTGCAATATGTCAATGCAAATATTCTGAGTTTCAGAGGAAGACAAACAGAAACATGTTTATTTCTCTTTAAATATCTCAAAACTTGAACATATAATATTGCTAATTGGTGGGTGTGAGAGCTTTTGAATTTGGTAGCTTTCTACTTGTTATTTATTTATTAACAAATTCCATTAGAATATAAGTAGGAAATCGAGGTCAATGAATGTTGTTTCTCTAAAGAAAAGTTTAATTTGAATTCCTCAAAGCCTTTATGTTTTTGTTCTTGTTTTATTTTGATTAAAAATATATGTATGTTATTTTTCTTTTAGGTATTCTTTACACATAAATGTGTGTGCCCTACTTAAATAATTGTATGATGATAATATTTTAAAAAGAGTACTAAAATTATGAAAACAAATCCCGTTAGCCACTTGATATTGGGATTAGAGTTTGGTATGAAATAGACATGAATTACTCCAGTAACTATAAGTGGTCTTAAGCTAAAAAGAGATTGGAAACTTTCATTTATTTTATCATTGCACAAATAATTGTACAGTTACAAATATTAATATAAATAATCTCTACACGGCACATCAATAACTTCATTGATGACTTAGACGAATTGCAATACGCCATGTGTACATTATATTTTGTCAAGCAGACGTTCTGCGTCATAAATTCATGAAATGATAGTGATATCATATATGTCGCATTGTTATTGATTGAAACTTAATTTTATACTACAAAAATATATAGTATATGTATGTCGCGTAAATTGTCATGCAAAATTTTGTACAAAATTGGAAATGTGTTAGAATAATACTACTATTCTTCATTTAAAAAAAATACTACTATTTATTCTTATGTTCTTAATCTAAGCCACATTATTAGGCTAAACTGAAGTGCATGTTTCCTATTTCTAGTTACTGAAACATTTGGTACTGTCCTGAATCCTCATATGTTCTACTGTTTTTACAATTGACTTTCAGATATGTCATTGCACACTATTTTCAATAACCTAATTAGCTTCATCATAATGGAATATTTCAAACCAATGGAGCCTTGTTTTGATACAATAAAATATGTAAAAGAAAAAAAAAATTGTTTCCAATAATAAACTAATCAACCTCAAAAAGTGGTGAAATATAAAAATAAGCAGAAAGAAAATTTGCTGCATTGTTTGTCCGGTTGCATGTATTATATAGTTAAATAAAAATGAACAAACTAATCCAAAAGAAAGAGAAGACCCTGAACAAACCCTAGCTATAAATCATGGTTATCAATTTCCATTTTCTTCACAACAATCCGAGACAAGCTCAAGCTATTTCTTCCCCGGAGATTCAAGAACACAAAGAGTGATGGGTCGAGCTCCATGTTGCGACAAGACTAATGTCAAGAGAGGACCTTGGTCTCCTGAAGAAGATGCTAAGCTCAAGGCTTATATTGATGAGTTTGGAACTGCAGGAGGCAACTGGATTGCTCTTCCACAAAAAATTGGTATACACACACATAAATACATACATATACATATATATATATATATATGTATGTATGTATATTCTGGCTAGCTGCTAGCTTGTAGTTACCTCCTCGGATCTTTATTTTCTGTCTTTATTGAGTGTGTTACGATGTGTCTTGTTTTGTTTTGAGGTGTCGGGTATATTTGTCTGACATTTGTTGGTTTTAATATTAGGGCTTAAGAGATGTGGAAAGAGTTGCAGACTGAGATGGCTGAATTACCTGAGGCCTGACATCAAGCATGGTGGATTCTCCGAGGAAGAAGACAACATCATCTGCAGCCTTTACATAAGCATAGGCAGCAGGTGAGACTGAAATTCCAATTCTTTGTCCTTGTTTTTATATCGGTAATATCAACACCTGATGTGATACTGAAATTTAGAGGCGACCAAGAGTTCTAAACCACTTTTAATGATAGTTGGTCGTCTTTATTGTTTTTTTATTTTATTAATAACACAGTAGAACAAGTGGTTGATTTCACTTGAATTCTCGGTTTCGAGAGTTGCTGTAACTGGCACACTTGCTGACAAAAAAATTGAAAATGCTAAGATCTCAAGGAGACCAAACGCTTTAAACCACCACTTGTTACAATGGATGTTGGTCATCCTAGGTGATTTGTGGAACAATTTTGAGCTCATAGCTAAAAGTTTTGTATTGTATGTGTGGATTAGGTGGTCTATAATTGCTGCGCAGTTGCCAGGAAGAACAGACAATGACATAAAGAACTACTGGAATACCAGGTTGAAGAAGAAACTGCTCGGAAGACGTAAACAATCGAACACGAACCATTATGGTAACGTTAATAGCTTGGAAGATGGTGGTTCGGTTGCTGCTTTGAGCAACTCGGCTCTAGAAAGGCTGCAACTTCATATGCAACTTGAGAACCCATTTTCTTTTTGGCCCAACCTTCTTCCCAATCAACAAAAGGCTATTCAGACTAGCCTTATTCAGGCTTCCAATAACATTAGCCCTAACCTTCCTCCAATGGAAAATGTCACCCCAAGTCCTCAACTACTTGTAAACCAACACAAGAATCTTGATCTCTATCCTGTATCATCTCCAGGGGCAGATCAGGGATCCATAATTTCCTTGCCTAGTAATGGTAGTGAAAGCTTGAAGCTGGCTGAGCTGGAAAACTTTCTTGTTGGTGATTCATTTGATGTGAATGGGTGCAGGGACAGCTTGATGTGGTGGTCCAATGAGTTGGACTCCAAATCAACATCCTCAAACTCTTGGGACTCAAATCCTGCTCTTGATCAAAACAACCACACTATGTTTCAAGATTATGAATTAGGTTACAATATGTAGTAGCAGTAGTAGTGAAGTCAAAAGCTTATTATTAGGGGTTATTGGTGATGTAAGTTTTATGTGTCATAAAATGGAGCATGTGGACAATATGTCAATATCTGATATCTAATAATCAGAAGGTTTTGTATAGTGTGTTCATAATAATATATATAATATAAAGTAGTCTTTGCATTTGTAAATTTGATTTGAAATTTGAAATGTATCATTTCAATATTCAAATACTAAACCAATACTTGAAAAATCATGAAATTTCATTTCTATATGTTACGAGGGACGACTAACATATACTTTCTAGACGTATTTTTAAATTGATGTTACAGGCGTGTTTTAAATTTGAAGCATATCTAAAATGTCATTCACTTCGTTTGAAACTCTAAATTAGTAAATTCTTAATCCAAAGCAACCATTTTCTCACCGGAGGCATGGGGCTCTTGTTGAAAACAACTCCTTAAAAGATGTCTACATGAGTCTAGCTCCTTTAATTTTTAAATAAATAAAAAAATCTAAGCCTAGCTCCTTAAAAGTCACAAATTTCAACAATTTACCAAATAAACGACTAACATGTAGTGTTACCAAACAAGCAATTAGCCAAAGTACACTTGACTTAAACTCTTTGTTGTTTTTTTTAGGGGAAAAGTAGCTTATAATATTAATGAATCAAATCCGAAACTACAAAATCAGCGATTACATCGGGACATGAATTACCCTCCCAACCGCTTACCCCATCGATCGAAACAAATGATCTAGCTAAAGTATGTGCTACTCTATTGCACCCTCTACCCACATGAACGAATTCAAGAAAAGAAAAGCTAGATGAAAATGACACATGTCAGATAAAATAAGACCCAAGGCACTGGGATACCCCTCCCCTCCGGTCTTCACAGCATGAACTATATTCTTTGCATTCGATTTCACTATCACCTTATCGAACTTGATAGAGAGCGTCCAGGAAAGAGCTTCTCTTATCGTGATGGCTTCGACCAATTCCGGATCCTGAGAACCAAGCCATCCCGTCCGACCTCCGCCTAAGACTACTCCTCTCGAGTTACGAAGGATCCATCCGCCACCTTATCTGTTTTCATTGCTGAACACCGCACCATCGGTATTGAGCTTTACCGTCGAGCACGGAGGAGGGAGCCAGCGAGCCGGGAGAGCAGGCAAGACCAGAGACGAAGATGGCCGAGTTTGCGCAGCTACCCAAAAAGAATGCATGGACTGGACCATTGCTGTCATAGCCGAGACCGGCTTCCAAACTCTCGACCACACTCCCTCGTTCCTATTTTTCCAGATTCCCCATGCCATATATAGAGCTTTCGACAACAAGTCTGGGTCTTGCCGACTGGATAAAGCAACTAACTAGTCCGTTGCCGAAGTCGATGCCGAAACCATACCTGCCAAACCCACAGTCGACCAACCTTCCATTGCAAACTGGCATTGAAAAAGTGCATGGTTGGTACACTCCACAGCTGATCTGCATCTCGGACATTCGGCTTGGACATCAACATGCTTCATAATCAAGTTTCGCATTAGGCTTTCAGTCAACACTTTCCAGACAAAGTGTTTTATCAACTCTTTGTTGTTTATACATAAAAAAGTTTAACCCTCTCTTCTAGATAATTTAAATAGAATAATTTGACTCCCTAAAACTTTTTTTAAGGTACTTCCATATTCAGGTTTATCAAACAAACCATTAATTTGAAATGATCAAACATACAAGTCTTAGAAAAGGGAGAACCGTGAATAAAATAGTTTTGTGATGGTGTTAAAATCATAATGTTGCATGGTCAAAATTTCATAGACAAATGAATGGACTTCTTGCCCAATTACCCAATTACATTGTTGTTGTTTCCAAGTTAAGAGAGAAGTAACAAGTTGCATGAGATGATAAAATAGCTAACATTTAATCTAGCTACGGGACACTCAGTCGCATGACTCTGGCGGACATTAGACGTGTCCCTTTTGATAGTAACCTCAAAGGTGATGTTTTGCAAAGTAAATAAAAATGAAGTTGCTCAAGCTCATCAATTGAGTGAATTGACTAATATAGGTAGTCAAGGTCATTACAATGCGTGGAAATGTAACAATTCAAACTTGATTTGCTCTGCTTTATAATATGCTATCTTTAATGTCAAAAAATTAAAAAATTAAAAAGTCGAGTGACAATTTAGATCCCCTCAACCATCCACATACCATATGAAATCCTCTTTAATTTACCCACAAAACAAGTCTCCTGTCAAACAATTGGACCGTATAGTTCAAATCATATACATAAAACCAAAATTCAAATCTGCAAAAGGAAGGCTTGAGAACCTTAGCTTCATTAAATATAAAAACTACTAGTATTTACATTCCTATGAGCGTTTCAAGTGCATTAATAACCAGCTTAGCAGAATAGTGCATCAGTTACCAAATACAATAATAAGCATACTGGCAAACCCATTAAGTACTAGAAATCATAAATACTTGTAATTATAAACTTGTACGAAGAAGAGAGCTAGATAGACGGGTTAGCAAAATATGATCGTTAAGTTACCAGTGTGAAGTGGGGACTTGAGCACTGATAACACAATGGTCCAAGAAACGCCCCTAGTAATCGGCATCTTCTATGAAGAAGCCGGAACTAGTCTTCTTGCCACCACCAAAGTCCACCTTTCGGAAACTCTTTTCAGTATAGATCTCAGTGTAACCACGTTTGTTGCCAACCTTGAGAGTCGAGGACGTCTTCCACTCGTCCCTTGTTCCAACTTTTCCCTTTTCCACGCACGGCTCCCCAATGGAGACCTTTTCCTTTGCAGTCCAGCGTTCATAGGAACCATTCTGTTTGTTCTCATTCTTGACCCTGCTGGTCCATTCACGAACTTGTGCCTGCTCTGCCTTCACAACATCCTTTGATCCCGAGCCTCCGTAATAACTGATCTCCCTGTCCTTGTAAACAATCTTTGGAGTGTCCTCCGAAGCTTTTGGATACCATTCCAGCTTTCGTGCCTTGGTCCCAGGCTGATGGTATCGATTCGCTCCTCCAGCCATTGACAATCCTGTATCGATTTGGTGGTGGTAAGAAGGAACTCTGGGGTAAATAATAGGGCAAAATATCCACATGAAGGGATTACAAAAACATTTTACAATAATTATCATGAGAAGTACTGAAACAATGAAAATTGCTCACCAAACAGTTTGATATATAATATCAAAACAGTTCAAACAAAATTATGTGTGCTCACTGCTGGTACTTCAGTATCAAATAGTGCTGGATGTCTAATTGCCTATGGATAGAAACATCTAAAATGTCTCATCTATTCTACTTCCTGCACAGTACTTCTCATATAAATGAGTGACCTCACCATTGTATATTGGAGTGGCTCATAGAACCACACTTTTCATACATTTGATGACTCTAGAAGATACATCATAGCAACTTCATTGATTACCCTATATTAACTTAACATCGATTACCGCCATTCAAAATCTTATCTAGTTAGAAACTAGAGAGCCAACTCAAGAATGCCGTTGAATTTGTGAATATTCCTTGATATCATTGAAGGGAATTATGCAAAGTATATATAACTAGTTGACAACGAACGTAGTCAAGGAAATAACTATTAACTTGAGATCTCTATCTACATCTTCAACAAATGAGTTCAAGACAGAATCAGCAGACTATGCTAGCTAGAAGCTATACCTTAGAAAGGCCATGTACATTCTCAAAACCACTTAAATTGAAGAAAAACAAATGCTAATCAACTGAAGTCTAGAGTAGATTGAACAAGAATCAGCTATTACAAGCCAACTAAAACCACATATATAACAATCAAAGGGTTCACAAATGGTCAGAGATACAACAAACTAATATCATTCATCACATTAAACAGTAAAACCCCATGACTAAGTAACTAAATACAATGATTATCCATTCCCTTGGAAAACTAGCAAGTTGAAATAATACAGAAACAGAGAACTCAGGCATAAAAACTCAGAACAGACACCAAATCCAACAAACTCTTCAAATACCTCTCAGGACCACACAAAACCTCATTATATAATGATAATCAGAACACATACTGTACTAAAAATAAACTATTTGTTTGCTGCTAAAATAAAGAGAAAGCAGAAATCAGAAAGTGAAACCTGTAAAACTCATAATGTTCTATGTTGCTTTTGTTCCTGAAAATAAAAAAAGGCTTGGCAGATATACAAGGCCATGCATCATTCATGTGAGGTAACACCTAATGAAGAGCTTAAAAATCACTCATCATTCTATTTGTTTCCCCAAACTTTCTTAGCAAAAAAACATCAAACCAAAAAAAAAAAAAAAAAACATGATCCTCCATGAAAACAAGCTCAACTTGTGAAAATATTGAAACAAAACTTAAAATGTGAAGAATTGAGAGAGACCTTGTTGATTTCTTCCTGCTGGGTTGAGAATGTGATGAGCAGTGTAGCAGAGAGAGTGAGGGAGTGGTTACAGAAATGGAGGGGTGTGTCATTTTATAGTACAAATGGATAACCACAAAACCCTTTGTTTTCAGCTTCCTCAGTAAGTTTCCTTTCTCTCCTTTTATTAATGTACAGTATATAAATTGAGTATTTTTTTTAGCATAATTGCTCAAAAAGCAGTTTTTTTTTTTTTTTTTTAAGGGGAAAGAGCAGTTATTTTTAGTAATGGAAAAATAATGCACATTCCTAATTTTGCGTCTCCACTTCTCATTATCACAATTGTGTTATTAACATTTTATTAATTAATATTTATTACCTCTAAGCTTTTTTCTAAAGAAAAATTAATATTTTAATAAATTAAATCAAATGATAGCAAAATACGGTATAAAACTGGGGGCTTGAAAATCAAAGTCTGACAAACAAAATAAAAAATTTGACTAATTCGTGGGCCACTCGGTTCACAGACCAACCCAAAAATAAAAAAATTGACACTACCAAATTGAGCCACAATGACTAAAACATCTCGAATAATCAAATCAAAGGTACTAGAATCCTCCCCATCAGCTTGAACTATCAAGTTGAAGGCACTGGAATCCTCCTTTCAAATCTGAACAGCACAAGCTTATCAAAAAAAATCTAAATAGCACGAACAACTGACAACGATTGCACTTTAAGTTCAAGGCGAACACGTGGATGGTTTTGCCAACGTTCCCTCGCAACCATTGGGTCTGTCATATGATTCGACAACAAACTCGATGGCTAATCCGATGACTCTAGTCAAATCACCACCTTCCACGTCACTTTCTTCTTTTCTGCAACCCCCTCCCGCTGCCCTACGCGCACACCAATAAAAGAAAACCTACCGGGAATCTACGTCGCACTGTAAATTAAACCTTAACAACCCAAAACTTGCTATCAAAGCAAGAATCGTTATCTTAACGAGAATGACATAATTTG
>JAYMTF010000429.1:0-36666 GCA_036897485.1 Pelargonium nanum | reverse complement strand
AATTTTAAATCAAATTCATGTTCCCAAACGCAACCTAATTTTATTTAGACATCCAATCGACTTCAAGTTTAGGTTGCATAATGAACAGGACGTGAACACTTAATCATTAATCAAATAACAATCATTGATACAGTTCCACACATTCTAGCATCTATAAGCACAAATTGATCTCTACCACTAAAACATCACGCATATAGGCAAGATAACATTATTCAAGAAGAAAAAAATGTCATAATTTACAAGAAATATTTATTCCTTTCAAATTAGATATTTCCAGATCTTTAGAAAACCAATAAGCACCAGCATATCCCATTGGTGCGCCTATTACATTGGAGTTTTGCAAGATAGAATGAATCCACGGTACGGTGTCTTACCCAGCAGTTCAATGCCTACAAAGTCAATATATCAAATGGCACAATTCCTTGCATCCTAATAGGCAATGAAACATGCAAACAAGAAAATATACTCAAACTTCAGGAACATGATGAACAGAGCCCAATAGATACATGAAAGATTTTTAAGCAGTCTTGCAACAATTGGCTGTCAAAAGGATGCCTGGCATTGACTCTCAATATCCATATAAGTACCCAATGATTAATATTTATACACACACACACACACACACACACACACACACACATACATATATACATTAACTCACACACACACACATACTACGAGAGAGGGGGGACTACATTATAACCCATACATTCTTATAATCTATAATAAATATATAGTGAGTATACAAAATTACAGTCTCTTGTCATAGTATAAGTGGCAAGGGAACAATTCCCATCTACATCACATTTGTGGGGAATTTGTGGAAGGATGGACCTAAGGCTAGCCTTATAGAGTTTCCATCACTAGTTATATTTAACTAGTTTTTTTTTTTTTCTTTCTATTACAACGTCCCCAATGCAGTTCTATGAAACCACGATATATAGGATTGGAGATTTTTTCCATGCTGTTCAATACCAAATCATACATTATCAAGATATGTTATAACTACATGTCTACATCTGAAATACTATTAAGCATTAAACTTAGATGCAATTCAGATAACCTTAAGTTGAATCAAATTTTCAGTTTCTAATTTCTATGCAAGGATTGGTTGCAGATAAGATATGACATGCTATCTGAAATCCCATCAGACTTGTTTTCTGACCCAAAACCACTATTGCTAATCCATAAACACTATTTAAGATGAGCCAACTCCAAAGAAGCAACACTATCTGAAATTGTGATATCACCGTGTTCAAACAATGTTGGTCAGAAACTGGTATTTAAGTTAAGTTCTGATATGTAACCTGAAAACTTATAGCCCAAATGCCCGTATTCGGATCCATAAACAAGGATAACATGTAAGAGGGATAAATAAACAAATAGCATATCCACACTGCAAGAAGATAAGAAATGGAGAAAATGCAAACTAACAAACAATCCATCAGCAATGTTTCATAGTCCCGTTACCTGCTTATGAGGCAATAGCCAATGAAAGGGAGCTGGATTTGAGGAAGCTTGATCAAATATGTAATTCTGAAGTTAGATAACGGCTTAACGCCCATGAATACAGATAACTAAACAGAGAACGGAAAAAAACGGCTTTGCATGCTCTTCCCACCTTGTGGAAGACCCCATTTCCAGCACACCATTTGTCAGTGATTTAGAAAAAGCACAATCAAACCCCTTAAACAACATCTGCAGATTCACCACTAGTATATATTTAATCAAACCAATACATAAACTACAAACTAAAAATGATGGAACTACACTTCTACATTTAAAGATCACAACTGATATACAATTACTAAAACTAATGATCAATCCAGCACTATCCTAATACAGAGACTACTGTATGGAATACTTTTGGGGACAGTTTCATCCACTATAGCCTCAGCGCTATCTATGTTTCTGCTTTAGAATTTCCTTTGCTATGATTATATTTCATTTTTGCCAGCACACATATTTTATATCATGATTATGCAAAGGACTTTCCTAGAAAGTTCTCACTTATATGTTGAAAATTGGAAACTGAGTGAGAACAGATAGTTAGAGATAAAGCCAAACGATGAAGGCAACAGCTTACCAAAATTTCATAGGCTAGTTCTGTAGATGATGAAAGTAAGAGGCCATTTTTCTCAACTTCCACCAATTTCTTGATGCTTTAAATCAATAACACCGTTACCAAAGAGAACGCAGCATATATATGTAGCAGAATAGGAATTCAATGTCTCTTCCTTCTACAATCTCACTTCTAGCAAAGATTAGTAGTATCAAAACATATATACCACACACAAAAAAAAAAATTACAATCAACCCACTTGAGATATTTGAAGATGCATACTAAAATGACTACCAAGCACTCCAAAAAAACAACTTCCAAATTATGAAACACATGAAAAAGGTTTCTATTTTCAATTATGTGCCAACATTTTTCTCTTTTTCATTTCTATTTGAAATTCTTAGCAAAACATATCTACCACACACACCAAAAAAAAAAAAAATTACAATCAACCCACTTGAGATATTTGAAGATGCTTTCTAAAATGACTACCAAACACTCCATAAAAACAACTTCCAAATTATGAAACACATGAAAAAGGTTTCTAATTTCAATTATGTGGCAACATTTTTCTCTTTTTCATTCCTATTTGAAATTCTAAGAAAAACAAGCAACTGCCATCTAGCAACTACACTGAACTGATGATCACATGAACCCAAACGCTGATCAGAAGCAAAATTACGAAACTTAAGTACAGAATTCCTTCAAGTTGCAGACAATAAATGAATTTTCCCGGAATATCAATTTTCACTGGAAATTGGTTGTGCGCGAACCGAGAGATTACCTGAAGCTATAGCAGCCATTTTCTCGGATTCAAGAATTTGAAATGCTCAGGTAACGTACAAGAGTAAAAATGAAGGAAAAGGGCACCGAAAATTTGAAACCAAAACGCATAAATTTGGCACTGTTGCAAGAAAGTGCCACGACGCAGTAGCTGTGAAAGTAGCGGCAGGGGACTTCGAAACGGTATCGTATCTAAGTTCTGACCAGGTGTTGGTACTTGGTAGAGCCAGCAAAACGAACCCGACCCGCCGGTACCCGAAACCCAATCCTTTTTGCGGGTTCGGGTCGGGCATACCCACAAAACAGTGTGTTTCATGCTTAAGACCTAAAAACCCTATAGGGTACGATCCGCTATTTTGCCACCTCTAGGTGTTGGGCTATGTTGAAAAAGCAGAGCGACTCACTCATTCCCAACCCGAATTCAACACACAACCCAAATTGCCGGTAATAAATTGGACATCGAATTTGAAGTTACCATTTTTTGTGAAAATTAGGCTCGGTCGACCATAATCAACGAAAGAGTCAACCGTTTCATTTGGCTGAAAGCTCCTATAGTAACGGTCAACCATGTTAAGATGTTGGCTCTCTTTTCTGACTGGAAAGATACTAACTTTATTAGGCGAAACCGCCAAATGAGAATACAAACCTGAAGTAGCAATAAGAACATAAAAGACAACCTAACCAAGAACTGAAATAAAGCATAACAGTCAAAGAACCAAAACTAGAAAAAGAAATAAAACATTTGATTGAAGATATGCATTTCTGGTTTAAAAAATAATTTAAATATTTGTTGTATGATACACATGACATATCTTTAATAAAATAACTAGTAGGTTCCATTTTCAACTTTCAATCTCTATAATTAAAGAAACTGAGAGTTATTTGAAGTCTCTATACAAACATTTGATTGAAGAACAATATACATATTGAATGCATGAACAATAACCATTTCTTATCACTGCAAACCATGAAACTTCCAAGTAACTATTTGCAGACTCATTATAACATAAACGAGTTCTTCAAAATCTAGCCACGAGGATCTTGGCAACAGAGCCATTACAAGCCAAATAAGCAATTTATGCAGCATATGGATCTGAGGCATACATATTCATTCATTTTTCTATAACCTTGGTGCTATGCGCGGCGGGCTAGGAGCATCCCAGTCAGTCATGATATGGTCACGAGTGATTTCTTTGAGTGAGCGGCAACCACTTAAGGCCATGGTTAGCTCAAACTCGTCACGCAGCATTGCCAGTGCTTTTCTAACTCCAGCCTCTCCCTCGGCAGCCAATGAGAAAACAACGGGGCGTCCAATCTGATATTAGGATCATTGTCAGAATAATTGACCAACAGGTTCCGAAAGAAAATAGTAGATTTCATCTAATTAATTTAAGGGAAAGTCTAAGTGCATGTCCTTATAAGAATGCTAAATGACACGCGTTGACTGTGAGAATACTTAACATTGTAGAGTAGTAGTAAACATGTTACGCACAAACAGTGAGAAAGTGGTAGCTAAGTACTAAAATTTCAGCTTTTAGAGGTATATTTTGCTACTCTTCATGAAACACTTGGTGTCCAAGGAAGTGGAAACAGTTTCAAAACTTTTTAGATGGTATAATCGCAATGCGAAACTCTTTATTGAACAATCTGAGCATCATGAATATGACGAGGTCTACCGTAGCATGACTATATGCAGTATTGGACTTACAAATATGCCAGAAGCACCCAGGGCCAAAGCTTTGAAAACATCAGTTCCACGGCGGACACCACCATCCAAGAAGACAGGAACACGTCCTTGGGCAGCTTTCACGACCTGAATTAAGATGGAGGATATCAAAACTGGTTCCTTGAAACTCAAAACAAATGTTATAGGGCGAGAGAGATGCGACAGACAGAAAGAGTGAAGTTGATGTACCTCTTCCAGGGCCATGATAGTGGCAGGGACATAATCAAGCTGGCGAGCTCCATGGTTGGATACAATGATCCCAGCTGCTCCAGCTTGAATTGATAGTCTTGCTGCATGACCGAGATAGAAGAATGTTCATAACGTCATGAATGCTACCATAGTGACGTAGAAAGAAGATAATCAAGACTCCTAATGTTTCTTACCATCCTCAGCTGTGAGTACACCCTTCACCAGGATAGGCAACTTGGTGATTGTCTGAAGCCACTTCACATCCTATACAGCACAAAAAAAAATCATGGAACCTAGGAAAAACTCCTATTTCGAATTAAGAAACTTATATATATCCACATTCTAAACACAACTTCACTTTTTTTATAGATATTTTCCAAGTGAAATTTCTTAAACGTTAATGTTCTTATCATAAAGCACTTTCATAAGTTATAAACTTGACGCTGACTGTTTTTGTCAAAGTTTCAAAATGTCGAATCAAAGTGTTAGCTCTTAAGCGCAACAAATTTAGTAAATTATATGTTATATTGACCCATCTAGCATACCTTCCAGCTCAGAGAGCGATCAATTTGACCGGCAACATATGAAGCAAGTCCAGAGTCTTTAGCCTGCAGGACACCAGAATAAAAATTAAGATTACTGGCTCATCAGTCAAAATCGATTGACTTTTCTACTACACTTCCACTTACTTCATCCATCTTTCCAAGGTCCAGACCTTCAAAGTTCTTCAATGTCAAAAATGGTGGTAAAGTAAATCTACAAGACAGCAATCGAAAGCATTTCAGAAACGCCAATATACTCACTATCTAAAGCTAAAGTTAGTCGTGTTTGTAGGACATCTCATCTATATCTTATAAGTCAAGAAATACTGATTTGGAGTGTGGACCTGTTCTTGATATCAGCTTCTCTGCGACCCAGCCTTGGGGTATCCACTGTGAGAGCAATGGCCTTGAACCCTGCCCTTTCAGCTCTTCTTACAAGCTGAGCAACTACATTCCTGTCCTTGTACACCTGAACATTTCAAACAAAAACTTGTAAGCATCAATATATCCATATGGGATTGAGAGGGGTTCATTTCGATCTTACATAAAGCTGGAAAAAGCGGATTCCAGGCCCTGTTGAAGCAACCTCTTCAACACTCGAAGTAGCCCATGAGGATAGGGTCTGATGCAGTTAACAAGTAGTTAGTAGCTAATCAATGTAGTAAAGCATTCACGACACCTTAATAAGACAGCTATTAATTGAAGCATAATGACATTCCATTGTTAATAGTAAGAAGATTTTGATTCCAATCTACACCTCTGACTTACAAGCCATGGTGCAAGTAGTATTTAACTATTTATGAAAGTTTTATAGATATGATATTAGACTTCAGAATATGACGTCCGGAACTAGGTATGTGGAAAAAGATGTTGTACATATCTGTCACTCAAGGGAATTATCATCACCACACTCTAAGGACTTATGCTATATAGTCTATCTCCATTGCATTAGTACACTTCTCTCGCCATTCTCGTTTAGTCCAATTTATATTCCGAGGACCCTGGCCATATTAGCTTTTGGCAGTTGAAGGAATACTTGGCCCATGGTTGGAATCAATGACAAATGAAAAGAGGGTTGAAACAGTGTTTCCTTCAACTGCTTAGAAGCCAAACAATATGTATACCCACCAGGCCATCACCAATCAGGCAAACACAAAGGATTAATTCAATGGAAAACAGAAAAAGGTGTCAAGCCTAACCATAATTGTTCCAGCAGCTGATGTAGCTCTAGCTGTTGCATACTCGCCTGCATGACAGATAAAGCATGTCATTGGCCTTATTAACTTGTTCTATTAATCCAAAGATAAACCAAAATTCAACTATGTACTATTTATTATGGTCATACGGATCAAGTGGTTTATTAAGTACTTTAGCATGAATAATGTTTTGTTCTGTAGGAGTTTCAGTTGTTTCCCGATTTTACCTACTCAGTATATGGGAGCCTAACAAAATTTAAATGAATCATTTTTATCGATTTTTTTCCCTAATGATAACGAAATTTCCACAAACGAGCTTAGCAGATCCAATTAAGTAGCAAGTATACACGATATATCAGTAGTAGTGTAAAGTAAGCCATAATTGTAAAACTAAGATCGTTGAAGACATAAGACTATATTACAGTTGAGCAAATCTTCTCAAGATTGAAGCATCCAATAACATTCACCAAGTAATCCAAATTCATTCCAAAATCAGCCATGGATCCTCAATTATTGGCTACACAATTTCTATTAATTGAAGGCCAGAGTAGTGAGTACAAATATATATGATACAACATAGACTATAGTAATTAGACCAAATAGATTCCAGTCTCTTTGTCTGAAACTTTTAATCTAAGAAACTTCATACTAAGTAAGCAGACCAAGGAGAAACAATTTCTTACCATCAGGGTGGGCCATCTTCTGCATGGCTGTGGGGGCAACCATGATTGGCATCGAAATTTTGTAGCCCAAGACAGTGGTGGACATGTCTATCTTGGTTACATCAATAAGAATGCGAGGTCGAAACCTAAGGTTCATCAAATTAAGTTTCTTAAGACAGTTCCAAGACAGTAACATATTAGTTCATAGCAAAGATAATCATTTGCTTAATCAACTGATAGAGGCATGCATTAAATGCTACGCTAGAAACTCACAGAATTCTGGAGAAAGCATTTCTGTTGTCTCTCAGAGTCCACTGGTCCTCAGCACCCGATGCATAGTAATCGAACACCATCTTAGGCAACTTCTGCTTTGCAATAGCCTCGTACTCCATCACATTGGTAACCTCCCCCATGTTGATGATTTAGAAAGAACCCTTCCCTCTATCCAAGTCAAGTAGTAACCAAAACAATAATCAGATCAAATGATCACCAAAATAAGAAAACCAAATTACACCCACCATGAAACTAGGTTTTAAAAAGTAAAAGAATCTAAAACCAATCACACCCACCAACCATGAAACCAGATAATAGGCAGTTTCAATCATTACATGCATAAACTCAAAACAAAATTGATATAAGCAATCAACCCATCATAGAAAGCAAGAACACCAATTGAAAAAAACCAACTACACCCACAATCAAAACAAAAGCAAAAAAGCAATTATATCATCAACCCATTTAAGACCTCAAAACAAAATGAAAAAAGCAATCAAACCCAATAAAAGAGAGTATCAATCATACTGGACAAGAGCCAAACAAGGTGAAAGAAGATGTGGGTTTGTGAGAAAAACCACACCTTGGGAATTGCAAGATAGGTGAATAATGGAAGTGGCAGTGCAGAGTTAAAGGGATTGGGTTGAGGGGAAGAAAGGGAGTGAAGTGGGAGCAAATAAATATGGGGTGGCATGAGGACAAGAGTGGGTGTTGTCTTGTAGTTGATAGAAGAAGAAGAGAATTAGAGGGCTCACAAAAGGATGAGCATTTGGAGGTGAGCGTTGGAGATCAAGGCCATTGGGTGTGTCTCATCCACATAACCTTCTCAAACATTATCACTCCCAAAATCCAATCTTGAAAATAGAAAATATGTACAGAAAACCATACCAATCAAGAAAACTACATGCCAGAGAAAGGCCATGTCTTCTCCACTTTCTCTCGCTACTTCGTTATAGAGCTCCAACGGGTAAAATCTTGAGTCACCAAATGGCTCCTTTACCATTTAAAATATTAATGACTTTTATAATTTCGAATTAAATGTAGGAAGAAAGCATATCTTAGATCCATATACATAAATATTAAAATTGGTGAAAATGCCGGTGTCTTTTCAACTTGGTTACCAACAATCATTAACAATATTCATTATATTAATTTTTTTATAAATCATTTTTTTTAAATAGTAGTCACTTTTTACTTTTAATAAATATTTTCACATGATTTTTCTATAATGACAATTATCATTATTAATAGTAATACTACTAATAATGATACAATAAAAGAGTTGCAAATGACCCGAGAGAATGATGTTTTTTTTTTCTTTTTGAAAGAAGGCGCAAGAGACAGATGTTAAAATGTGCTAGTATAGCACATTGCTAATGATTTTATCATTTCTCTGGGGCAGGGAAAGATTTGGCCCATGAGAACACTTAATGCACAGATAAAGAAACTATAAATCACTCACTCACAATAATGGTACAGTGTTTTTAAGTTTTAACATTCATATATTATTTTTTTTAAAGCTTTAACATTCATATATTTTTTTTTTTTAAAGCTTTAACATTCATATTTAATTATAGTGAACTCTTGGTTCTATACAACAAAAAACAGAGAGCACTTCACATAAAGACAGAGTTCAGTAACATTAACCAAGCTCTTAGAGCAAACACCAAAGGTACAACATCCATACCTCTACTACATATGAATCTAATCAAAGAGTAAAAAAAGGTTACCTAGATACACATGCATTTGTATAAAAAAAAACAAAAGTATCTAGTCTTAGATTAAAATAATGTTTGTCAGTTTAACTCTAGGTATGTTTGCTGAGTAATTAAAGTTGAATTTTCCTTTCAAAAAAAAAAGGTCATTAATTTTACTATGAGAATAAGAATTGAAATTAATGACAATAGACAAAATTAAGGCCATGTATGCATTAGTAATAGTTGCCAACAGTAGTATGATACAAACACAGCTAAACTGACAGGTACAAGTTTTCATATGAACTTCAATCCTTTAATAACAAATCTGAACTTCTATTCGAAATCATTATCAAAGTTTTTAAAACAGAAACTAACTAAATGCCTCATCTCTGTGCAACTGTACTCATCTAAGATACCTATTCCTTGCTCATTCACCTATATGCCTCTACATACCACTAGGTTCTCATAAAAAAACACTATCCCCGGCGCAGCAAGGGCTCATCAGACTGAGTCGTATATATACATCAAATCCTCTTTTGAGTAGCCATCAATACTAACAGGTCGAGCCAGATGTTCTTCGATCAGTGTTCTATCAGAAAGAAATGAGGCAGCGATATCATATTCTTCAGCTGCAAGAAGTCTTGACCAAGTCTCGGAAACCTAGAGTACACAAGGAAAACAAAAACTTAATGTTACTTGCAAAACAGATACACTAATTTTATCAAGTAGGGATGGAAATTCTTTTACCGTCTCATGATCACCGATAACAGCACACACCCTATTAATTGCCCTCGAAAGCTCTTCTTTCTCATGTCCTAGATGAGCACTGAGAAGCAATGAAAACAAATTTTAGCAACTCCAATATTTCAGTTCATACAAAAAGTGATGCTAAGGTTTCAGTGAACAAACTAACTTGGAGTTGGACAACTTAGATGTTTCATCTCTCTCTACTACACCATCGTTGCATAAAGTGCCGTTGGGCTTGCTTGAGCTAGGTGCAGAAGGGACTGATGTATTGCGATGGCGCTTATGACATCCACCACATGAAGCTTGTCCAGTAGAGCCGATGGGGCGTTTCGAAGCCTTCTGAAAATCCAGTCACATTTCAAAATCATAAAAACACAAAAACACAAAAATTGAAAAAATAAAAATGAGCGTATCAAGAATTAACTTACCCGACTCAAAACTTCAGCACACTGGTGTTGCTAGGCCCTTCTGGCCTCCTCCAGTGCAGTAAAACCCTGTGTCATGAATAAAGTTAATACGATTAACCATTACGAGAAAAGTCACAGAACCTGACAGAGAAAAGTCACAGAACCTGATAGCGAACGGTTGGGTCAGCTCCTGCACTCAGCAATGCCCCTACTATATCATGATGACCATTCACGGATGCACTGTGAAGTAATGGTGGGCTGTGAATATTATGATTCAAATCAGCTCCAGCCTGCAATAATAAAACGCATTTCAGGAATACTAGTATTTCTATGATAAAAATCAGTTCAAGACTAATGACATATACTAGCTAGTAAATTAGCTCAATTAGTAAATTTACACAGGCTAAAGACCCACTTTCCACTGCACATTGCAATGGTGATTTTCCGTTATTTGACAATTTCACCTCAATTCCGGATTGAAGGAGGAACTTAACAACCATTGCGTGGCCCCCACGGCAAGCGCCGTGGAGTGCATTCTCCCCTGTCACATGTTAACATCAGTGTGGATGCAAACAAATAAAATAGTAAGGATATTTAGGAATGGAAATCCCAACAATCATTAGAAAGTCATTAGAGTTATAAAAACATTTCTTATGTTGTTTGACGAAAGACAGTAGCCCATGATAATAATCTGACCCATGACAATGCACTCACTTTTTAATACAGAACCCAATCAATCTATTAGGTCCATGAAACTGGACTGTTTCAAAGAAAATAGCTACAGGACAGTAAGCTGTAAATGTGTGTGGGTGGGGGGTTCTTTTCAAGTTTTTGTACAACTATGCAAATTAAAGAAAAAAACAGAAATTCATATAATTTATGGGAATGAAAAATATGCCAAAAAAAACATTAAAAATGGATAGACCGAAAATGAAAAAAATGGCAAGAAAGAATTTCAAAAAATAGAATACTGAGCTAGTAACCAGAGGAACAGATAGATACAGTTGGAGAAAACTCATTTCCAGTCACAGAAAGCAAAAAAGAACATAGACCCAGAAAACAAAGAAAAATGTAAAGAATAAGACCATGATTAAAGAACGGCCAAAATGGAAAAAAAAAATGCCAAAGAAGAAAAATGTCAATAAACTAGAAATGAAAGAAGCAAAAACATGAAAAATGGCAAATTTAAACAACCATTCAAAACCAAGAAAATGAAAAAACATAAAATGGTATTAACTAAACTAACGTCAGTAAAGAAAAATGCCAAAATAAACCCATGAAAATATCAAAGAACTGAAAAAATGGAAGAAAGAATTTCATAAAACAAGCAATAACATAATTCAAAAGCAAGAAAATGAAAAAAAGCATAAAATGGCATTAACTAACCTCTTTCGTCCGTCAAATCAACCTTTTCATGGCCATTGTTAACTAGGAATCTGCATCCCGATAAATTCCCATCTCTGGCGAATTTGAGCAAAAGAGGTATCTGATTCATGGTGAAGCGGGAAAATTAGAATGGAAAATGTAGAGAGAGAGAGTTTCACAGAGGAAAAGAAGGAAATAGAAATATTTAGGATATGAGTTTTTGAAGGATCGGAGGATCGGAGAACCAGTCTCTTACTTATAGTGATGATGTTGGTGATCAAATAACTGGCGGGAAGCCGGTCTAGATCCGGCTGGGCCAGATCCGAATATGATAAAAGCCGGCCCATATCCATAACGACGATCTGTGAATGATCTTCAAATTGCGTAGAGAATGGAAGGTCCAGATCGATAAAGCAAAGATCAGCACGAGGTCTGTATAAAAATTAAACAAGTTTCGGAACCAAAAAGCCAACCTATTAACAACAAATCCAATCTTATACAGCCAGAAAATGTAATCGATTACCTGAGACTTGCCTTGCGCGGTACAGTTTTGAAGAAGGAGATCGGATCTGACGAGCAGAGACGAGAGTCGAGAGACAGGACATGCTGCGTTCAAGCTACAATATATGCAGAAATAATAAGCTAAATTTAGGTTTACTGTTGGGTTGGGCTTATAATAGAAAAATGGGCTAGGCTAACTTCAAAATTCTCATGAGTTCATATAATTATATCCATGTCGATAAGCCCGGATCTATTTATCTTGTGTCTTAGGTCAAAGTATCAACAATATATCATGACTGAGATTTCGAACACTCGTGTTATATACATATTTTTAGAAAGAGGCAATGATGTGGGGATGTTTTCGGAAACGTTTTTCTCATGTTTCCATATCTCTCATGTGTGATATATGTGGGTTTTTAGTCTATTTGGACCGTTAATTCACGGTCCATAATCTATGATCAGATAATGGATCAGTCCAACTTGGCCCGACTTTCTGGAGAGAGGTTACATAAAGAAAGAGTTATTGTAGTTTACTAGTTTATACACCTGTGCGGTGCACGAGTATTTTTAGCGAATTTAATAATTAATAACGTCTTTGGTTTGTGGTCATATTTGGATATAAAGAAAGAAAAATGTGTAACATTTAAGGTGTGATAGTAGTTTATACGATGAGTTCAAAAAAAGTTTGCAGATATGAGCGTGAACAACATATGTATAGGTCGGAGTCACGAATATAAGAGATTTTGGTAAGTATGAATTTTTGCCCCAATTATGATAAAAACTTTGTGTGGAACTTGTAATTAATGTTTGTATAATCAAAATTAATCAATTATTGTGTGCATGAGTTTTGATGTTAGCATAGTTTTATCATAGTTTGACCGCATGTAAGGTAGGAAAATGTGTTTATTTGAACATTGAGGTTTTTGTTAATTTTGCCATATGTTCAGTGACCCAAAAAAATTCTGATGTAATGCTACATTTTGTCCCAACAAGTACTTATGTCAATATGGAATTTGGGTTTATGAAAAATAATTTGAGCTCATTATTTTTGTTTGATAAATTTGATCTGAATTGACCCGAAAATTGGTGAAAATGGATAAGCTTTAAGAGGGTTTGTATTTCAAATATATGACTGCATGTTGCTTATAAAAAAAATATATAATTGCATGTTGACATCCAAATTGTTGGTTCTACTTGTAAGACTTGAATAAGTAAGACTTGATTTGGCTCTATTACACTCTTAATTTTGAATTAACAAAACAATATGGTACTAGTTTTTTAGATTGTTGTATAAATTACATTAGATTTGGGAATTCACTGTATTTCCTTTTCGAGTCCTAATTAGATTAGTACTAGTTTTTTAGATTGTTGTATAAATATATAATAAACCTAGCTAATCTGCATTGTCACTTGCTTCCTCTCTGGTTTTGTTTTAGTTTTAGTTTTTGAGAAGATGGGAGATAATAAAGAGAAGCTCAGAACGGTACAAGTTACCATCAATGGAGGACTATCCTACGAATTCGCAGTCTTTGAGGCTGATGATGATGCCACTCATCGTTTTCTTCAACCCCTTCACCTTCCTAATCCTATCCCTTTCATTAGTGCCCGCTTCGTATATTATGATATCATCAATCCTGATGACGACACTTGCGATTTGATTCTGAGACGTAATTTAGTATTTAGACCCAGTCTACTTCCCACTGCTATCAAAAAAGAATTTCATTCCCATCTAGCTCATGGATTATCTTCCGAGGATCGAGATATTTGCACCCAACAATTTTGTTCTATCGTCGATGAATATTCCAACCCTAGTAATTACACCACCAACACCACTAGATATGTGTATTTCTCCACCACCCGTAAAGGATGGCGACAGAGCCCCTATTTCAATGCCGAAGAAGATGGGGAAATAGAATATGTTTCAGAAGATGGAAAGAGTGCTATAACGGTGGAGAAGTCGAGGCCAGGTCAACAAAGTATTGTTGTTTCTTCTGCTAATTGCGAGTGCAGTATTTGTTTGGACCAACTCAAGGTCCGGACCTTCGCTATTCGCTTGCCTTGCTCGCATTTCTTTCACAACTATTGCATTGTCCGATGGTTAGTTACGTCTCCATCTTGTCCTTTGTGCCGCTTTCCTATCCCTACTACTTATTCTTAAATTCCTACCCTACATTACTTATTTAGAAAAATTGACTTATGAGGTTACTCCCTTTTAGTGTAAATGGTTTCTATCTCATGCATTGCACGGCATGTGAACTTTTATTGTTAGATATGGAGCCGCTCAAGTGCAATAAGAGCCGCATATTATATATTGTTTCGAATAAAGATTTGATTTATTTTTTGTTACAATAGAAATATTGAAAATGCGTAGACTTATATATTAATGTTATTTTGTTGGATGAAAATAATTAAAAAAAATTAGTAAAAGAATCATATTTTTCTAAATACAAAGCATTTACCAATAATGCAGGTGTGACCAAATGGTTCGGGCGATTTGAATTTCTTTTGAGGTATTGAGTTCGATATTTCTGTTGACGGTATGATGTGGGTTATTTGAATTAACAAGGCAGAGCTAACCCTTGTCGCTCAACTGATGAACGTTAGCAATCAAGACAATTAGGTGTTTCTCAAACATTATCATTCCCAAAATCCAAAATATTATTGGGCTTATTTGCTTAACAAATCGAGCATAAAGGTCCAATAGCTCAGGATTGAGGATTCTATTCCTCAAGTCAGGCCCAGATAATATAATTAGCCATCAACAGCAACCAACGGTTGTATAAAATGGTTTCGTGCTGTGAAAGTTACAAATTTAATAAAACGACACTCTTTTCTTGTTTTTGCAATATAGTTTTACAAACTAAAGTGTTTTATTTAAAGTAGTATTTTAATATAGTGAGTACTATAGCAACGGTTTCTTGTTTTTTTAGGAAAGCAATTTATTGTTATTTGACTTGTATAATTAGATTAGTATTTTATAGTGCTTTATAAATATATAAACGGATAAACCATCCATATATCAACTGTGCTTCCTCTTTGGTTTTGTTTTGTTTTTGTTTCCTGTTTTAAAGAGAAGCAAAGAATGGTACAAGTTACTATGGATGGAGGACTATCCTTCACATTCCTAGTCTTCGAGGCGGATGACATCAATCATGAACATGAATTTCTTCGACCTCGTCTTCGTCACAAGTCTCTACCTCTCATAAACCCGACGATGAGTATGACGATTTGATTCAGAAACATGATTGTATATTTACATTTGATCAATTTTCAATTGTCATCGAATATAATTTCCATTTCTATGTAGCTCATGAATTATCTTCGCATGACCGAGATGTTAGCTCTTAACAACTTTACTCTATGATTGAAGAAAATTATCACGAGATTTTCAAATCCGATCATTTTATCACAAGATATTTTTATTTCTCCACCATCCGCCAAGGATATGGCGGCAAAGCCCCTATTTCATTCCGGAAGAAGATTGGGAACAAGAATATGTTTCGGAAGATGGTAAGAGTACTGTGACGGTGTTGAAGTCGAAACTAGGTCAACAAAGAATTTGTGTTTCTTCTACTAATTGCGAGTGTTGTATTTGTTTGGACCAGCTCAAGGTCGGGACGATGGCCCTTCGATTACCTCGCTCGCATTTCTTTCACAACTATTGTATTGTCCGATGGTTAATTTCGTCTCGATCTTGTCCTTTGTGCCGCTTTCCCATTCCTGCTACTTATTCTTAGATTTCATATTTATAACGATTTTAACTTGTGACGGTACTAATTTTAATATATACCAGTTTGTGTCTCATGCATTATACGATATGTGAATTTTTTTATGTTATACACGGATCACTAAAACTGCTCAAGTACATTAAGAATAGTTTATGTACATAATAAGTTAAATTTAGTAATTCTAAGAGTGTAAATTTAAAATCTAGTATGCAAATTTTGTACGTAAATGCAAAGTAAACTCATGCAGCATACATTAAATTTATATAATAATTTTTTTTCCAAAAATGATAATAATCGAAAGATCCAATATTTTATAATTTTTACTACATACCACTCAAATATGTCTTAATAATTTTTATTTATTTATTTAAATAAAGTTTCACCAAAATCCTCCATTATGACTCAAATTTGGTGAAAATTAACAAAATTTAAACTCAGTTTCAAGATTTACGAATTTGAGCTGACCTCAACAAACTCAACTCATTTACAATAAAATTATGGATTGAAATCAGATTGTTTTGCGAAGTGGGTAATTTTCAAGAGCAAAATATTCAATTTTTAGCGGTTTTTGGATTTTCTATTATTTTTAGCAGTTTTTGGATAAACCATTTATTTTTAGAAATGGTGTTGGTGATTTTTCTTGATTTTTCTTGATTTTCTAGCATATCTGTTGTCATCTTTGTCTGCCAATATTTAATTTGCAGAAAGAGACCATGGTTTAGCTTCATGAACAGAACACAGATTGTCGACCCTATTTCTCTGGCTTTTTCAATTTTCAAGAGAAAAAGAAAAAGCTTAGAGACTGAACTCGAATAGACCCAGAACCGTACAATCTAGCTTTGGAGGCAGAGGGAAAATTTGGGTTTAGAGCAATTGAAGCGACGACAATGGCGGATCGGATTAGAGGTTTCTTCAAAGATGAAGTGCTAACCTACGCTTACCTTCTTCTCTACATCGCTCTCTCAAGCGGCCAGATCTTCTTCAACAAGGTAACAATCCTAAATTCTCCTGGATCTCTTCATTTTTCGCCTCGCATTTTGCTGTTCTGGTCCATGCTTCGTTAATGTAGACGATTGAATTTGATTTTTGCTGTTCTTGTTTGGTTACTGGGAATTTGGGCAAGAGAGTATTCCTGGAAAATTTTGGTTTTAGGGGAATATTTTGGAAATGTTCTGGCTACCCGTAACTGTGGGCAAAGAAAGATTGGACTTGTTTGTTTACCGGGAAAATGTGGGCAAGTATCATAAATTGGAGATGTTTGGTTACTGAGAAAATATGGCAAGCAAGATTTATTGGAAATTAGAGGATCTTTTTGTATATACATATATATCAAGGTTCTCCTCTCCTGGAAAGTAACTGAAACTATATAGGCAATGGCTCAGTCTGAGATTAGTTTTGTGCTTTGCTTAAAGGAATAGTTGCTGATTTGGGGTTTGGTTTATTTGGGGAGAGCACATTTTGTAGGATTAACAGAGAATTTGACTTTTATCCCTTGGATGGAGACTGAGGTTTGATGGCATTTCAGAGAAGTAGATGCCAGATGGCATGCCATTATATGCACATTCTCTGTATTGTTGAAATGTCAATGCCTAACTCTGGTATTGGTCATGGCAGACCATTTTCTAAACCGTAAAAATTATATAAGTAATGGAACCACTGAAAAGTTATGGATGAGTAATGCTAATCTCAATGCCATTCCTATGATTTCCAAACTGATAAACCTTGAAAGTGGGGTAAAGTTGTGAGAAAATGGTTGTTGAGGTCGTGATCTTTCTGGCTACTTCTAGGTATCTTGCCTCAGTTTACAATTTGTTATAAGAAAACTTAGCAAGGAAAAAGTGTACAATTTTTCTTTTCTTTTCGTGAAAAAGATGGAAGTATAGTTTAATCAGATATCATGATGGTACTAGTTGGTTCGAGTGGTGAAGTCTATTTGTGTCATTTCAAAGACCAGGAATGTTATTGAGGTTCCTGCTCTGTGGGATGGAGAGTTTTTGTTGTATGGCCCTGCCATCGGACCAAAAGAAATTGTTCTTCCTTAACAAGATGGATGAATGACGTTGAATAACTTTCATCTATGTGATTGGATGGAAGGGACTCAGATCCACATCTAAATTTAACATGTCAACTGTCAGCAAATGATATTTTGCTTAGGGATCAAAATAACTATAAGCATGGTCATAGAAATGATTTCACTGAAGCATCAACTTATTAGGTGCCAGAATGTCCTGACGAAAAGTAAAGGATTGAGAATGTTCTGCTACAGAAGAAACCACTTGCTGATGGCTTAACCTGCAAGATGGACATCTTTTCATCATGATATTAATCGGCAAATAATATAAGATAATATAAATAAGGGAAGCCAATGAGTTTTAGCTGTTAATGCTTGTTTCATTTCACCAGGTCTACTACTTGGAAAAAGATAATCACAAGCATATTCTACTTTAGGATTCCAATCAGTTATCCCTCGTTAATAGTTCCCTTTTGCTTACTCTAGGACAGAGTTTAATCTTATTAACACTTCTTGTTCAAATTATTGTACTAGAAACATTGGTTAGAGTTAAGAGTACCCTTTCATGGTCATTTCAGTGAGCAAGATGCATGAAGTGTTTTCGAAAGCATTTGAAAAGAAAATTTAGAGACTCAATAATCCTGTGACTGTTGTTAACTTTGATGTTTGATTAGACTTCTACCCAGTTAAGATTGTGTCTTCTTTTCAAATTGATTAATTGAAGCTTGCTGTTCTTTTATGCCATTTGAGTTGTATATTTTTGTATGAATCAAGTTTGTGCACTGAGTCAGGACCTAGCATATATGTCATCGTTGTATTTGAATCCTGTTCCCTAAAGTTTAATAATATAATCTCTGTCCTGACCACTGTAAGATTATCAACTTTCTTTATTGACCTGGGTAGTAATGATTTGATAAAATGAGGTGATGAGGCCTGTTATATGTGGACTAACTACACTACTGACACAGGTTTATCTTCTAAAATTATTTTATGCAGTGGGTTTTATCATCCAAGGAAATGAACTTCCCTTATCCCCTTGGATTGACTCTACTTCACATGGTCTTCTCCTCGGTATTATGTTTTGTACTGACCAAAGGACTCAAGGTAAACTTCTGAAATACTTATAATGGATGGGGCCTGGCATGTCATTATATATATATATATATATTCCTTTCTTTGGTGGCAAGTGATAACTTCTTTCTCCCTGCACCCTGCAGATTATGAAGGTTGAGCAAGGGATGACTGCAGAAATGTAAGTGATAAAAGGACTACCCTCTCCTTTTATCTGGTGTTGAATCTGCTGGATCGTTAGTTTGTTATGTAAAATACATATATATCATGCTAGTTATTAATGAGAAATACTAATTGCCATTTTCTTTTGTTGGCTCATTTGCATGCTTCTTAACCAATGACACTTCTAAGGTAAAAGAGTAGCAAATAAACATTTGGGGGAGTCAAGGTAAAGCTCCATAGGTTGAATTTGGCACGTACGAAAAATGCATGGTGTTATTAGGTTGGTTGCATAAGTCAGTCAGTGAGATGACAATATGTTCTCTCTTAGCTGAAGGTTTTAGGATATTCTTTCCTTAAGAGTTAGAATGGCCAGAACGATGATAATAGGCTGTTTGCTTTCTAATGCCCCCTTACTGGCGTATAGATGGGTAGTGATGAATCTAGTCTAGGTAGAGTAATTAACAATTTCCATCAGCCATACTTTATGTGAGGCGCCCTTCCAAATCCCAAGGGTTAATATGCAAAGATTTGAACCATGTGGTTGATTTTTTGTTTAAATTTTATTTGGCATGGGTCTGTGTTGCTTGGAGAGCTTCACCATGCGGTGCAGGACCCATTTTTCTATAGTTTGTTGCACTAATTGTTGATCATGAGTTTAAGTGCAAGAAACAATACAGAAAGACATGGTACAAGACTTAACAGAAAATATGACACTAGATAGGAAGAAGTCTGAAGAAGATTACATGCGGAGGTATCTAAATAGTTTTGATGCACATTTCATGTAGCCAACCCCAACATAGTTTAGGAAAATGTTGTTATTGTTGTTGTTTAGCAAGTGTTTAACCTTAATCCTGGTCTATTTATTAATAAAAGCACTGTTCTTCCTCCTTGAATCTAATGAACTTCTGAAAATGCAGATATACCACATCAGTTATCCCTATCAGTGCAATGTTCGCAATGACTCTTTGGCTAGGGAATACAGCCTACCTGTATATTTCTGTTGCCTTTGCACAGATGTTGAAGGCAGTTAGTAAGTGTATTTATCAGTATTACTTAGCGCAGTTATCTATCTGTATGCTCGGTCTTAATTCAGCTCTAGCTTTACACCCAGATTCTTCAACAATTGTGTGCTCCTTAATCCTTATCAGATTCATTATAACGACTCATTCTGATATCCTTCCTGATTCCTTAAATGATGTTTGCAGTGCCTGTGGCGGTTTTCGTTCTTGGAGTAGCTGCTGGGCTGGAGATAATGAGCTGCAGAATGCTTTTAATAATGTCAGTAATAAGCTTTGGTGTACTAGTGGCTTCATACGGGGAGATAAATATCAGCTGGATTGGGGTTGTTTATCAAATGGGTGGTGTTGTTGGAGAAGCCTTAAGACTTATATTGATGGAGATTCTGGTTAAGAGGAAGGGAATCAAGTTAAATCCTATTTCCCTCATGTACTATGTCAGTCCCTGCAGGTATTACATTATTCATATTAGTTCCCATACCCGTTTCTTTCTGTTTCCATGTACAAAAATCTCACTTGTGCAATTTACTATGCAGTGCTCTTTGTCTTTTCATCCCATGGATCTTTCTAGAGAAACCGAAGATGGAAGCCCATGGAAATTGGAACATACAACCCCTTATGCTTACTCTCAATTCTCTCTGTACTTTTGCACTCAACCTATCAGTTTTTCTGGTGATCACACATACAAGTGCTCTAACTATTCGTGTTGCTGGCGTCGTCAAGGATTGGGTGGTTGTCATACTGTCAGCCATTCTGTTTGCAGATACAAAATTGACACTAATTAATCTGTTAGGTTATGGCATTGGTAAGTGTCTCATTCATGCTCAGTGCTATACTGCTATTCAATATGGAACCTGCACATCTCCTTAGATGGCTTGTGACTGTTTCTGGCTGTTTATTGCTGATTCCAATAGCAATTTACTTATATCTGCAATGTCTAATCACGAGTCTTATTCTAGGAAGATCTGATGCTTAAATAGTCTGGGTCTCACATTGTTTAAACTTGAGTTTATTGCTGATTTCACATCAAGTGTGTGAGGTTCCTTCTAGTGAATAAGTAGTCTGGGTCTCAATTCTCAACACTTACAGCCAATTGGTATTGAGTTAGAGCCTTAAGACATTCTACATAGTTTCCCTCCTCAGACTTCAAGCTTCTCTTACAGTCTTACTACATGAGTTCATTCCTTGTTCACCTATAGCTGCATTTGGACCATTGATAGGTTCAGGGGTAAAAGATTAGAAGAATTTTTTTTGTTAGGAACTTAGTCTCTTATTGACAAGTTTGATCTTATACTTTCAAAATTTCCCTCAAGTTTCTTCAATTAAGTTCACAAGGGAGCTCTGTCTTCGTAACTAATTTTTTCCTTAGATTAGTTTTCCTCTCATTTTTATCAGTACCCAAACATAGGGGTCATGCATTTTATCTGATCCTGCTCTACAGTCTAATTCGACAGAGACGTCATTTTTATAACTGATCATTGCACCATAGTTCATTGATTTTTCACACAATAATTGGTGTATACTGTTTAATAACATTACATATATTTTTCGTTAACTCTTGTGTAAAAAGAAAGGGAATGCAACAGTGAAGTTTCTAGCACTTTATGAGTGGAATGTTGAACTGTATGAAATAGCGCTCAAATGGACTGACATCCTCACTATTATTTTATGCAGCCATTGCAGGTGTAGCGGCATACAATAATACCAAGTTGAAAAAGGAAGCTTCTCGAGCAAACTCAGATGATTTACAACCTGCTCAATCAATAGAATCTTCCGCAGCTCAAAACTCCAATTCTAAGTAGATGTATACAAGTGTGGCTACCTTTTTTTAAGGTGGGTAATTGTCAAATTTGTTAATATACTTAGTTGTATCTCATTTATAAGGTTCATGCTCAATACTGGATTACTGGGACAAACTACTGCATATGTATAACATTGGGTTTTGGTTGGTTGAATCATCATCATGACATCATCTAATATTATCTTGTTCTTGCTGTTGCAGCTGCTTCCAAAGTAGAGTATTCTTTGTCACCATACAGATCAGATTCAGTTAGCAAAGAGGATAAAGTGTGTAAAGATTCAAAGTTGTCACAGTTCAATCATGCAAGGAAATACTTAATCAAGGCTTTTGAAGTGTAGAGAGGTACTTTTAGTCAAAACAAAGGTTCATTTGTAATTTGTGGAATTAAGTCATATAGCGTTACTACATTTTCTATCATCTTGAAAATCATCAACATTAGTGCATATTTGTATCACATTGATGATGCACAGTTGTTTCCTAGTTTGGATTCTGGAATAGAGTTTCTGAATGTAGAATGATATTTTCTTTCAACAGTGGGTTTTACAACTTAAAGTAGCCCGTGTTTTCTAGGATTCGTTTGGATGCTGTAACTTTTAGACGCCGGGATTGAGGTAACACCATGAAAATGAGGTCATCTCATAGTTTCTGCCAAATGAACTCGCTCGGTTCAAGCTGCATGTGGAGTGAGTGTAGTTTCTGTAGAGGCAATGCATGTAAATATGCTTGAGTTGGCTTATTTGCTAGGCTTAAGTTTTTCTCCTTAAAGCCTTGTTGACATGGTTTTGGAAATCTATACTGATCAGGGTGAGGATCTGAATACAAAAGTCCTGTGTAAACATCCTTTTTGCACTTGTAGCTGAAGGTTTGAACTTTGAAGTCAAGCTTTTGAACAGCTGCTCTTGCTGACTAGCCTCCATCTAGAAACAATAGATCTTCCTGTGTGAATGCAGTGCAACATGTACCTTGGAGACTTGGAGTCAATGATATATATATTAGTCAAATAGACAAGACTAACTTCCAATATTTGTAGATGGGTTTGGTTTGGGAAAAATGTTCATGTTGTGATTGGATGGAGGGAATTACAATAACAAGTGTACAAATTTAGCTATAAGATGACCAAAAAGAAAAAGAAAACTTAAAAATGAACAACTTTATTTTCCTTTTTTGAGAAAATTGGTAATACATAAAATATTAATAATATCTTTAGGATTAATTAGTTACTATTACATGAATTTGTTACATCAAACACTCATATATAATGCTAACAAACACTCAATAGTATTATTTAATTTTTTTCAAAAGAGAGAGTGAAAAATTACTAAGCTTATTTTAAAGCTTAAAATTTAATTCATCTATCTCAAAATTAGTGTCTTAATTTTTTTTTAAGAAAAAATAAATAAATTGATGTAGTACATTTTATATTGTATAAACATCTAGAACCGCAATATTAATATATGATTACTAATTTATTATAACAATAACATTAGAAATATGACATTTGTTTTTGAAAAAAAATCACACTATTATGCAATATACAATTTTTTTTCTTAGCCTTGATTTAGAATACTTATCCAAATAGTTAAAACACATAAAAATATTAAAATACAATGGACAAACTCACCAACCAAAATAATAAAAAATTAATTAATTACACCCATGCTCATATCATATTTACGGAATTGTTTCAAAAAAAATATCATATTTATGGAATTAGTCAATTTATTTACGTACTAATTAAGAAAAATAAACAGCTAAACAAGTATTAATTAATTAATTAATTAATCGACGCAATTAGTGATAAGTAGAAGGAATTGGGGGTTTTTGGTACGGGCTGCTGCTTCTGCAGTATCTTCCCTCTTTTCCCATTTTTTTCAATTCAAACGAGAAATGCGATCGTCGTCTTCGTCGTTCTCTCGCCGCCGGTCCGATGCGCCGGAGTTGGAGCAGCTCCAAGGTCGTTGATGGCCTTGCAATTGCAAATGAGTTGGCAGCCGAGTCTACTCAATCCCAAGCGCAAGAACAAGCCTCCTCTCGGCCTCCGCAACCTCGGCAACTCCTGCTACCTCAACAGCGTCCTTCAGTGCCTCACCTACACCGCTCCTCTCGCCAACTTCTGCCTCAAAAACCAGCACTCCTCTCTCTGTACGCTACTCTCTACTCTCCTCCACAACTCCACCGTCACGCTCTTTTTTTTCTCAATCTCTGTGCCCTAATTCGATTTTCTTGATTTCATTTCTCAGGCGATTCTGGTGCGGCCGCGGAAGGGAAGCGCGAGTGTCCGTTCTGCTTACTCGAGAAGCGTATCGCGCGGTCGCATCGCGTCGATCTCCCTCTCGACGCGCCGCTCAAAATCCAGAGCTGTCTCAGGATTTTCTCCGACCAGTTCAGGTGCGGCCGCCAGGAGGACGCGCACGAGTTCTTGCGCTTCGTCATAGACGCCTGCCACAACACCTGTCTGCGCCTCAAGAAGCTCAGGCGCAAGGGCGGCGGAGGAGAGGCGGGAAATGGTAGTTCCTCTACGGTGGTCAAGGAGATTTTCGGGGGTGCGTTGCAGAGTCAGGTCAAGTGTATGTCCTGCGGCGCTGAGTCCAATAAGGTGGATGAGATTATGGACATAAATCTTGACATTTTGCAATGTAATTCGATTAAGGAGGCTATGCAGAGGTTCTTTCATCCAGAGGTTTTGGACGGAAGCAATAAGTACCAGTGTGAGAAGTAAGTGACTATTTGATTTTTATGCCATTGCATTCTGATTTTTCCTTTGCATTTTTTTCTTCAAGATACTTATGCTTGTTTAGTTGTAAGAAATTGGTGACAGCTCAGAAGCAAATGTCCATATATCAAGCTCCTAACATCCTTGTAATACAGCTAAAGGTCAGTTGATGCTCTAGTTGTTTATTTGGCTAGTCGGTACTTAGTTCTGTCATTGCGTTTGATTTTTGAGTAAATAATAGGGATGTTTTGTTGAATTGTGCTGGCAGAGATTTGAATATGGTGGGAAGATTGATAAATACATTGCATTTGAGGATGTTTTGGTGCTTTCAAGCTTCATGTGCAAAACAAGTCAGGTGCGTCAATTACTTAACTTTCTTTCAAATCCATATCAACATCCTTTTTATATTTGCTAGTTACCTTTTCTGATCAGTCTATGTTAGAATTTTTTAGGAAGACATGCAAAGATGCACATATACTAGGTTCACTTAATTGTAGTTACTACTCAGCTAACTGTGCTAACTTGTAAGAATACCAATTTCAGTGCTTTGATATTCATGTTAGCTTAACTTTATGTCATATGTTCTGCCAAATGATAAGGAACATCAGCATGCACGAGTAGTACTAGGATGGATTGCAGCATTCCCTTGCTGATCAAAATAAACAAAACATAGAATTCTCATCCCAATCAAAAGTAGTGAGGCTTAAACTTATTAAAAAGAGCAGAGTTTGGTTTCCAATGTATATGGAACTGTTGAGCTGTTTAAAATTGAAGTATAGATTTTATTTATCTCCTTAACTTTTTTTACTGTAGAGCTCTTCTTTTGTGTATGCTTTGTATGTATTGCTGGTAGTTTGAAGGAATTTACCACTTATCTGGATGTTATTTTGGTGCTTTAGTCTCATGGAATTTGAGTTTGTTTGTAGTTAGTTTATACCTGTTATGCCTTCTTTTTGTGTTATTGAATTCAAATTTTCATACAGGATCCACAACCAGAGTATAATCTTTTCGGTACTATTGTGCATTCGGGATTATCTCCAGACTCAGGCCACTACTATGCATATATTAAGGTACCTAAACTTATCTATTGTTTAATAAGTAATGGGTTACAGAAAAGAAGTTGCACTTGATTGTTTATGGATATTGATTTCTATGTGCATACAGGATGCAGTGGGTCGGTGGTATTGCTGCAATGATTCATATGTGTCACTTTCAACCCTACAGGAAGTTTTGTCAGAAAAGGCTTATATACTTTTCTTCACTCGTTCTAACCAAAGGCCTGTTTCTGCCCTTTCTAATGGAGTGAAGAAATCTCATGATAGAAATGGCAGTGAGGCGTCTAAAAGCCTTAAGGCTTCTCATCCTCTCAAATCAGTGCAAACTAAACCATATGTTGGCCAACCTAATCGAATAGATACCTCAACCATATCAAAGGTTGATAAAGCCCCTTCATCGCCAAGAATTAAGTTCAACGTTTTAGGAAACTCTAATTCTAATAACTCCAAAACGGTTCCAGTGACTAGCAATGGAAAAGTTGATGTTCAAGAGGGTCAATTAATGCAAACAAATGGGAATGGAAAAAACTCAATTCATGAGGAGAATAGTAAAAAATATGCATCATTGTTAGCAAGTGGGAATGGTTCTGAAAAAAATAAAGAGGCTGATGGGGGCAATCCAAAGAACAGTGAAGCATATCGATCGCAAAATGGAAATGGTCATGTTCAGAGTATTGCTAGCAGCTTTGCAAAAAGTGATATTTTTGAAGGTGGTGTTACAAGAAATGGGGTCACAGCTAGAAAAGGGCTTGGTCACCATGAAACACACAATGGCAGTGCGAATGGCCACTCTAATATCTCAGGGTCAAAGAGGACATCACATGAGTGTTGCATCTTGCTTGCACAAGATGCTGAATCTCAGGCAAAAGTCGACGAACTGAAAGCAGAGTATGTCATTTCCTCCCTCAATTGTTTTAAAAAGTTTCTTGTTTTTACCCGTTTAGCTAGTATTGATTCATATCTACCCATGTACAATTGTACATATATTTCATTTCTTTGATTCATTAACATTTGTAATATCTAACCTTTTGATTCTTTCACGCGTTTTTATACGATTATCTAAATCTTAAATATATGGATTCAAGTCCTGCCCGAAATAAAAGGGAATTTTTTTAAGCTTGATAAGTCAGACCATGTGTTTGTGTGAGTCAACGTAGCATGGGTCTTTTTATATATCAGAGATTGCCCACAATTATCTGTAAATGTCTTCAGCTTCAGAGTTTATCACTTTTATTTTTGGGCCATAAATAATTTTTTCTTTGGGTATGATTCTAGTTGCTCTTAGATTTTGAAGATGATCCACTCTATTGAATAAAACTTAATTAGGGATATGTACGAAGAAGGAGTATCAACTAGAGTGAAGGCTAGTGAGGAAATCACTAGAGATTTTTTTTCCATCACGATAGGATTGCATCAAGGATTAGCTATAAGACCTCTTCAAGATGAGGTCTGTTGGTGCATATTTGCAGATGATATTGTCTTGATGAGAGTAAATTAGAGATTAATGCCAATTCAGATAGATGGAGAGAAGCTTTAAAAGCAAAGGAGTTTACTGTTTAGAATAAGTAGAACCAAAACGGAATATAGTGTAGTTTTAACTCAAATAGGGGGTGAGAAGTGAATCAATTATGCCAGAAGTTAAGATAATTAGTAAAGAAATCATTTTAGGTACATTGGATCTACAATTCAAACAAGCAGAGCGATTGAAGTTGATGTTAGGCATGTAATTAATGTATAGTGATTGAAGTGGATGAGGGTTCTGGGAAATCTTTGTGATAAAAGATGCCCCTAAAAGCTTAGCTATACAGTGAACTACATTATACGGCACTAGGCTGCGATGGCATAAAAGGGGGGTTAGCACAGAGCCAAAGATGAGAATGTTTAGATGGGCGTGTGGCAACACTAGGAAGGATAAGGTTAGGACTGAAACTATTCAAAGTGAAAATTCAGTGAGGAGAAACTAAAACGGGTAGGGGTATGAAAAGTAGTGAAGAAAGAGGCGTGATAGCACTTGGCTTAACAAAGGAGATAGCATTAAGTTCTATGTTTTTTAGTGTTTTTTTGTGGCATTGTGATTCCATTACTAATTTTGCCACTTATTGTTGTTTGCTCAACCTCAAATTTAATTCCTTTCTCCTTGTAATCTTTTTCTTTGGTTTTCACTCTGTTTCACTCTGTTTTACTATTTTTATGTTTTATGTTTCAGCCTTAAGAAATATGCCGCTTCAGCTTTGCGATCATGTGGTTGGGTTGATGAGGTACACAGTATCATGCGTTCAGAAAAGAGGTCTTGTACAAGAGAAGCGGGATATACTCCATCTAGTAGTGACTTTAAGTAAGCATTCTCAAACCCTCTGTTTGTGCTGTTGGTGAACTTCTTTCTTTGTTTTGAATTGTCACTTGATGCATCAAATTAATATATGATACCACCTTTTGTCACTTGTGTTGGGAATTTCAATTCTGAACCGATATTATAGGTTGGGTTTTGTTTTTACATTGACACAACTGGTTGATGTGAGGCAGAATAATATGGATGATCCATGATCTATTTTCTCTTGGTACTTATATAACAAGGAGATGTTTGAGTTGTGAAAACTTTGCTAGTACGGAATACAATATGTTCACGCTTTCTTGTGTTCTATAATCTGTTAGCATTGTTTAAGCCATGCCTAAAGAGTGAGTGTTTGCATATGTGTGCTATGCAGCTATACTGATATCGCTTGATGTATTTCTTCTCTCTATGTGTTTTGTATGTAATGATGTACTCTTTAAGCATCAACATCTATGAGAATATATGCACTTATCCACCTACATAAACTTGCTACTTTTTGGAATTTTAAATGTTTGATTGTTATTATAAGACCACTCTTGATTCAGCAGTTGTGGGTCTAAGTTTTTATCTTTACTTCTTATTATGATTTAACCTTTTGCTTTGCATTATTAATTCCGAAACTACTTTGATGCAGGAAATCGTTGATAGCCAAAGCTAAACCTCATTGTCTGCCACAAATTCCTGAGACAGTGAAAGAGCAGCTCATTGAACTTCTCCGATCATTTAGCCAAGAAAAGCAGCATTTTCCGGGGCTTTAATTAACAAAACTTGGTAGGTAAGGAAGTAATCCTAATTTACGGATATATGTCTGCAGATTATTGATTTGTTTGCTTAACTATTCTGATATCTTTGCAGTCTCCTGAAACTTGTTGCTGGCGAGGCTCGCTGTATAATCTGTATTAATTGGTGTTGTATCGATGGCGATGTGCTCCCTAGACAATAACAAGCGCAGGCAATTACAGGAGGAGGATGTTATCTTGTCACTGAATTGCTTCCATATCATTTTGACACTTGTAGGTTTGCCTGATCAGATGAGTTAAAGATGAAAGGGCCGAGTTCATCCTTACATAAAAAAAAATACATTTCTTCATTGAGGCTGTGCAGTTGTTTTTTGGCAGAGAACGAGAATATTCATTTTGTACTATATCCTTTTAACCGATATATTTAGCATGCAATTCAGTCCTCATTTTTTATGGATGCAATACAATTTTCCCATAAGATTGTGTCCAGAAGTCCCTCTTGGATAGTTGCTGCTTCGAGCTTTATTTACTGTGAATTGTTCTTAAACATGATAATTTTGCTGTATTTGTGAAGTTATAGGTAGCAGAATGTTGTGGACCTCTCCAGAAGTGATCTGGGAAGGTCTAGACACTCCCACTAGTCCAAAACTGTGTGCTTTATCAAATCCTACGCAAGTGCTGACATGACAAAGTGCCTAGAACAAGAAAATTCTACAACATAGAACCGACCCTTTACGGATTAGAACCATCCTATAAAAACCCAGTTCTTGATTTTGCTTCAACAAAACTTGACATATAGTATCCGAGTGTAATCAACCATGGCAGATGAAGTAATTCTATTAGATTTCTGGCCAAGCCCGTTTGGCATGAGAGTGAGAATCGCCTTGGCGGAGAAGGGCATAGAATACGAGTCGAGAGAAGAGGATCTGAGCAACAAGAGCCCTTTGCTCCTGAAAACAAACCCGGTTCACAAGCAAATCCCAGTTCTCATCCACAATGGGAAGCCTGTGTGTGAATCACTCATCATTGTGCAGTACATTGATGAGGTCTGGAACCACAAAGCTCCTCTCTTGCCTTCAGATCCTTATCAGAGAGCCCAAGCCAGGTTCTGGGCTGACTATGTTGACAAGAAGGTTTATGTCTCTTCACTTTTATATAATATATATGGATAAAACAGATTCATTTAGTAACTTGTTTATTTGTAATGCAGATTTACTCAACAGGGAAGTTGGTGTGGGCAACCACAGGGGAGGTGCAAGAAGCAGCAAAGAAGGAGCTGATAGGGTGCTTCAAGTTGCTGGAAGGTGAGCTTGGAGACAAGACTTACTTTGGTGGAGAGAGGTTTGGGATTGTGGATGTGGCTCTTATTCCATTCTATAGCTGGTTCTATGCACTTGAGACCTTTGGGAACATAAGCTTGGTGGGTGAGTGTCCCAAGCTGGTGGCTTGGGCCAAGAGGTGCATGAAAAGGGACAGTGTCTCCAAGTCACTGCCTGACCAGTACAAGATCTATGACTTCCTCTTGGACCTCAAAAACAAACTTGCACCACCAAATCAGTAATTATATGTATTATCAGATATTATTATGAGGTTGTGTTGTTCATGTAATAATGTGTTTTTATTTGAATTCAGCAATAATGTGATTTTATAGCTTAATTTCTGGTTGCTTCATGTTGCTTGAATGGATATGTGTTTAGTTGAATGTTCATGTATAGTTTAGAGAAATCAACAACATTTCCATTTTGTTACATTTAAAACAACATTTTAAGAGTTGGATATTAGTTGTGTTCCAACTTAAAACTTGACATCAAGAGTTTTTCTGTTCTATAATTTACTCCGATCAAATTATCCAACATCTAATGTGATGATTCAACTAGATAATTTAATTTTCACCACATAAAATAAATACAAGAGTTAGAAAAAAGAAGAAATTTTTGCACTTTATTTTGTTCGAAATTATTTCGAATGACAAATATTTACTCAATGATTTTTTTTAAATAATATGTATGTATATATAATAACAAAAGTATCATTTTTTATTCACAAATATATATATTTTGTCAATTGTATGTATGTGACATATAACTTCATTTTCACTTTTATTTTTTTATTCATACAATACAAATCCAATTATTAGTATAGTTTAATCTAAATTTTGTAAAATGAGAGGACCATTATGATTTTCTAAAAACTAGTTAGGCCATACTATAGATTTCAAAACTCTAGTGAAGGCAAATAGAAAAAAAAAAAACATATCAAGAATAAATATTGAGAACAGAAGGCATATTTTGAAGGAAAAAAAGGCATATTTTGAAGGAAAAAAGTTTGTGGGAGCAACTATCCCCACAAAGCCTTGAATGGATCCATCCCCACAAAGACTATTTTGCAACTTTTATTTTTTATTTTTTGAAACTTATTTTACAACTTTTAAATAAGAATAAAGTTGAAATATATTTTATTTCTTTCACAATTTTTATCCGACATACTTGTTGAAAGTTCACTTATATAAGTTATTTACAAATTGCGCGAAAGTAAAACATGTTTAATTTTTACCTTGACGTTTGCTTATATTATTCAGTCTCATATTGATGCGTAAGTGCTTTCGTACGCCAATAATTACTACCAAACTATGCCTTAATAATAACATATAGAGTATAATAATAAGGAATATTATTTGACGCTAACAACATAATCCAAGAACTATATTATAAGGTAAAGTGTGAAAAATAAAAAACAATAAATATGAAGACGAATCTGAACAAATAAGTCAAAAGCTAGTAGGCGCATTAATAGTAAATTAATACGAATTTGGATCTTCTACAACCGCCTATACAACTCAAATTTTGTTGATCACATATGTACAGTTAAGCTCTTAAAATCAACGGCCACAATACAATAATTTTATGAGAAACTCTGTGACAGGCCGCACAGGATCAACCGGACCACAACGAAACCGCCATTTTTGCTGACGAGCTCCATTGCGTAGTGCCATATTTTCTCTAGAAAGATCTCGAAAAATCAGACAAAGTTGGACTTTTCAACCGACTCACTAAGCTGCTATAAATATAGTAGCTTCACTCAGCCATTTCATCGAACACCTTGCCTGCAACATCTCTTACTGTAAACAAAACCCTTCTTTTGTGATCTTTGTTGGTGTTTTCTGCTATAATGGCCGATGAGGTGATTCTGTTGGATTTCTGGCCGAGCCCTTTTGGGATGAGGCTGAGGATTGCTCTGGCGGAGAAGGAGATCAAGCATGAGTACAGAGAGGAGGACTTGTGGAACAAGAGTCCTCTTCTTCTTCAGATGAACCCAATCCACAAGAAAATCCCAGTTCTCATCCACAACGGCAAGCCTGTCTGTGAGTCTCTCATTGCTCTACAGTACATTGATGAGGTCTGGCATGATCAGTGCCCATTGTTGCCCTCTGATCCTTACCTCAGAGCTCAAGCCAGGTTCTGGGCTGATTATGTTGACAAAAAGGTATGGAACTAGCTCCATGGACACTTGATTTCTCTATGTTTTGGAGTTTCTGTTTCTGGGTATGGTTGGTTTGGTGTCTTGGGACCAAGTTATTTAATGGGTAATTGTTAAAATCACAACTTTTTCTGAAAAAATTAATCATTTTGGGATATGGGTTTGATTGATTGGTTATACTTATGTTTGGCTCCTGAGAAAATCTGAGGTAAAGAACAGTTTCTAGCTTTTTCCCATGATTTATCATCAATATGGTACTATGAAATGTGCAGGTATATGATCTTGGGAGGAAATTATGGGCAACTAAAGGAGAAGAACAGGCTGCAGCCAAGAAGGAGTTCATTGAAGTCATGAAGGTTTTGGAAAAAGAGCTTGGGGACAAGCCTTTCTTTGGAGGTGAGAGCATAGGGTTTGTGGATGTTGCACTAGTGTCCTACTATCCTTGGTTCTACACCTATGAGTTGTATGGAGAATTCAGCACTGAGACAGAGTGCCCCAAGCTGAGTGCATGGTTCAAAAGGTGCTTGGCCAGGGAAAACATTGCCAAGTCTCTTCCTGACCAAAAGAAAACCCATGGCTTTGTCTTGGAGCTCAAGAAGAAATTTGGGATGGAGTAAATCAATGAAATTGCAGAGGAATGGACAAGCAATGTTAGTTGCTGGTCAATGAATTCTCAATAAGTTGTTTCCATTTGTGTCATGATGTTTGTTTAGTATTGGTTCATGTTCAATAAAGACTTTCATTGCTTGTGTAGTGTTTTGGGGCTCTCCTTATCTTTGAGTGCTTTGTATAAACCACATATTTCTATATGGTGATCATAGAGTTGTAACTTGTCATGACATATTGTAGTTTGTATGATCTAGATATGGTCATTTGTGACATATTTTAAGTACAATGATTGGGCAAAGTGGGAATATATGGTTGATTTATTTTCTTGGCTCTTTATATTGGTGATGTATAAGTGTGATACTATATTTTTGGCAATATAATTAGTTTCTTTGGTTACATTTGATTCTTAGAATTCAAAGCCAACCATACCATTCAATATTCATGGTTGATATTCAAAGAAGTAGCTCTCTCTATAAACTTCAAATCTTTCCAAACACATAAAATCAAAACTTTAGATTACTTCAAGATCTGCCCTTTGGAACTATCAACATGTCCTAAGGAAACTGAACTATGCTTGGAATCTCTCAGGAAGTGTTAGAATGGAAGTTCATGATTCTTGAGAGGTAAAATAAAAATGACTACTTGAGTTGAAGTTTTCAGCATAACGATTTCATTGACCAGTAAAAGTGAATAATTAAAAAATTGTTGTTTATTAACAACGGATTTTGAACATTTGAGTTTCTTTTATTTATTGCATGACGTTGCAAAATTGTTATGTCGGTTATTCTCGAATTTCTTCAATATTTGAAACGTTCTTTTGTCATTCTCAAATTTTGCAAGATTTGCAACGTTTTTTTGTCGGTCACAAAAACATATTTCTCTAATATTTCCGCCGGACGTACGTGTTTCGATCCCTTGGCTGCAGGAATAATATCAACTAGCTTGATGCCAAATTAGTTTAGAGAATTAAAACATTTTAATTTGTTTCCCATGCAGTACGTACTGGTACTATTGCCTTTTCAAATTATTGTAACCCTACCAACTTGAAATTTATTAAATGTGGAGTGTTCAATTGCTACCAAACAAAAACAAACATATTTTTATGTTCTCTCTAAACCAAACACATTTTTTATCATCCCAAAAACCAATTAGCACGAAGAAGTGAAAAAGAAAAAAAAAACACATATTCCCAATGCAATAGGTTACGTTTTTTTTAAAGCCACTGGGATTTGAGAATCATCTGGTATTAGAAAACCTCTGATGAATCATAATAAAATATAGTTTGAATTTAAAACTATAATAATCTTCTCATTATCAAGTTATAAAAAATTAATTTTTTTAATAGCATAAATTTTTATGCATGTAAAATTATATGTGTTAAGATAAAGTATATGAGGGTTGTTTGAATTGTCTGATTCAAATGTTTTGGTTAAGTTGTCCATTTTTTTTATAAGCTGTTTAAGTTGTCCATTTTAATTGTGTATAGAAGTAAAATTATGTAAAGATAGCTTAAATGAGGTAACGTGTATGTATATATATATAAAGAAGTTTATATTTTATATGCAATTTGTCAAGCTAATTATTTTTGTGGTCGACCTTTTAAATTATACAAACATTAGAATAAAAGTAAGGCCGACCAATATTTGATAGTGGTTTATTGATTGTAGGTCGATCGTGAAACTAAAATGGTCTATCGCATATAATAAAAATATGTATGTCTAAATCTAAGGTCGATGCATATCACATATGGGTCTACCAATTTTAGGTCGATCGTACGTGAAATTAGAACAATAAATATACCGCATAGAATAAAAATATATATATTCAAATATGAGATCAACCCATATCTTATTTCGGTCAACCATATCATGTTATTTAATTCATTATTGTTAATCAAATCAATTCATTCTAGTTATTATGTCTACAAAAATCAATGACTAAGAACAAATCAAATCGATCTAGAACTCAAAAAAAAAAAAAAAAAACAAAAAAGAACACAGATGTTGACAAATGACAACCAACTTCAGCTGAATCCATCCAAACAAGATAGAAAAAGAACAGCAAACCATTTGGTGACGAACTCAGTTGCGTTCGTACGCTTTTTATAAAAACCATTGCTTCACTTTTCTGACCACATTCAAATTCGGGCTCTGCTATAAATATCAGACCAACCCGAAGCTATGCTCACAAACCAAGCATCTCTGTTCCTCATTAGTAATCTCTCTAAGATATTTATTCTTTCGTAATTTGTGAGTGACAATGGCCGATGAAGTGGTTTTGTTGGATTTCTGGCCAAGCTATTTTGGGATGAGGCTGAGGATTGCTCTTGCTGAGAAAGGGATCAAGCATGAGTACCGAGAGGAGGACCTCAGAAACAAGAGTGCTCTTCTTCTCCAGATGAACCCGATCCACAAGAAAATCCCAGTTCTTATCCACAATGGCAAGCCTGTCTGTGAATCTCTCATTGCTTTACAGTACATTGATGAGGTCTGGCATGACCAGTGTCCATTGTTGCCCTCTGATCCTTACCTCAGATCTCAAGCTAGGTTCTGGGCTGACTATGTTGACAAGAAGGTATGGCCTCTCATGGCTTCACCTTTTTTCTTCTCTTCCTTACTAGTTCGGAGTAAATTGTTTCATGGGTTCTTGCTCTAGAACAGTAGAACTTGAAAGTACGTAGTAGTTTTTATCTTGTAAAGGTCTAAACTTTAGTAAGATTGGTCAGTCACTTGGTGCTTCTTTTTCTTTGTTTGGAGCTAATTGTTTGATGGGTTCTTGCTTGAGCTTGAAAGTTGTGGTTTTTATCATGTAAAGGTCTAAACTTGAGTAAGATTGGTCTGTCAATTGGTGCTTCTTTTTCTTAGTTTGGAGCAAATTGTTTGATGGGTTCTTGCTTGAACTTGAAAGTAGTAGTTTTTATCATGTAAAGGTCTCAACTTGGTAAGTGTAAAAGTGGGTTCTTGTTAAAACTTGAAAGTAGAATTTTTATCATGGAAATGGGTGAACTTGGATGATATTGATTTGTTAGCTGGTGTTTGTTTCCTGAGAAAAACGTAGCATAATAATATAGGACTAAGGGTTTGAACTGAAAAAGTATATGATCAGAAACGTGAAATTAAGGTCTGAACTTATGTTTTTTTGTTTGTATTGTTCTGTTCATAGTTGTGTATCTGATGTGGAACTTCAAATTCTGAAATGTAGATTCATGAGCTTGGTAGGAAGATCTGGACAACCAAAGGAGAGGAACAAGAGAAAGGCAAAGAGGAGTTGATTGAGAGCCTCAAGGTTTTGGAAGGAGAGCTTGGGGACAAGCCTTTCTTTGGAGGCGAGAGCCTCGGGTTCGTGGATGTTGCGCTTGTCCCCTTCTACAGTTGGTTCTACTCCTATGAGTTGTATGGCAACTTCAGCATAGAAGCAGAGTGTCCCAAACTGATTGCATGGGCTAAGAGGTGCATGGAGAAGGAAGGTGTGGCCAAGTCCATTCCTGACCAGAAGAAGGTCCATGATGAGTTTGTCTTGATTTACAGGAAGAGGTTTGGATTGGAGTAGAGGAAATGGAGATGGCCAAGCAATTAGCTTTTGCTGTAGTGTATCATGTTGTTGTAGGCAAGAGTGTCCTCCTCCTGTTCTCCTCTCAATAAAAGGGACTCTTTTGCCATGTTCACTCCCTTTGGAGCTTTGTGCTTGTGTGTTTAAGGTTAATTATCAACTGTTGTCATTTGTAACTTGTCATGGTCCTCATGGAATAAAGTGGGCATGTTTTTTGTTTTTTTTTTTTTTGAAAAATTGGCCTACACACCA